>JBBPBS010000276.1:7008555-7020955 GCA_037974835.1 Cicer judaicum
TTAAAGTTAAAAGTTGAATTTTTAATAAAATTTATTACAATTTTATAAATATTGAATGTGTAAATATTTATAGGTGGGATATTTACAATGTAATTTGATAAAAATCCCATCATCTAAATATTAAAATATTCAATTTGAGTTGGTTTCGAGATCTATCATTAAGAATTTGATATCAATATTAATATTTCATAATACAAAATACCTCAATTTTCATTCATTCATTGATTTTAGACATGATTGATGAGAGAGTGCTTATACACCACACAAAAAACTCTTATGAAATAAAATTTTAATTAATTTTGCTAAAAACATTTTATAGTAAAAAATGATAGAATTTTCATAATATTGGTGGTTGACATAATTAATGAGAAAGTATGTCCACACACATACTAGAGTGTATAAATACACAACCTAGGTTCAAAGTAATTATTAATTGTCTAATCTCTCTGCCACAATATTTGAACGATGACTTCCCCTACCACAAAACGAGTTTCAGAATGTTTTATCAAGCCAATTCATCCTATCAAAGAATCAAATCAAATATGTTATTTAACAGGTTGGGATATTGCTATGTCATCTATGCACTACATCCAAAAAGGATTATTATTCAAAAAACCAACACCACAAAAATTCATTGAGAAACTCAAACACTCCCTCTCTATTGCACTTTTCCATTTCTACCCTCTTTCTGGTCGCCTTGTCACTCACACAACTCAACACCCTCATTCTTATACAATTTTCATTGATTGCAGTAATAATAATCCTGGTGCTAGATTCATCTACGCAACTTTGGATGTGTCCATTTCCCATATCCTCTCACCAGTTGATGTTCCTCCTTTTGTTGACTCATTTTTTGATCTCAACAAAGCAACAAACCACGATGGTCACACCCTGCCACTTTTATCAATTCAAGTCACTGAGTTAATAGATGGTGTTTTCATAGGTTGTTCCATGAATCATTGTATTGTTGATGGAACTTCTTTCTGGAAATTTTTTAATGCATGGTCTCAGATATTTCAAAATGAAAACGATGTTCATGTTCATGTTCATGTTAATGTTTCTCACAATCGTTGGTTTCCAAAAGGTTATGGTCCACCAACCAACCTTCCCTTCAAACATCACGAGGAGTTTATCAACAGATACGAATCACCTAAATTTAGAGATAGATTCTTCCATTTTACGAAAGAGTGTATTGCAAAGTTGAAAGAGAAGGCAAATAAGGAATATAAGACAACAAAAATATCTTCGTTCCAAGCCTTATCAGCACATGTATGGAGAAGTGTGACACGCGCTCGAAGACTAAGAGATGATGAAAAAACGAGTTGTAAGTTAGCAATAAACAATAGAGTGAGAATGGAACCGAGTCTTGGAGAAGAATACTTTGGAAACTCAGTTGATGTGGTAAGTACAGAAACGAGTGTGAAGGAATTGATTGAGAATGATTTGGGATGGGCAGCATGGAGAGTGCATATGAGTGTTGTGAAACATGATGACAGAGAAGTGAGAGAGATGATTGAAAAGTGGTTAGAGTGTCCTGTTGTTTACCAACTTGGTCGACACTTTGATCCTTATAGTATTACAGTTTCAAGTTCACCGAGGTTTAATATGTATGGGAATGAATTTGGAATGGGGAAAGCTGTGGCGGTTTTGAGTGGATATGGAAATAAATTTGATGGGAATGTGTCATCATATGAGGGGTATGAACCTGGTACTATAGATTTGGCAATAACTCTTACACCTCCTGCAATGATGGCGTTGGAATCGGACCCTCACTTCCTCAATCCACTTTAACTGTCCTCCACTATCTACTACTTTCATACCGTCCATCTATTTTCTTCGCTACCATCGAAATAAGATTTATTTCAGCAATTAATAAAATTAGGAAAAACTTTAGTCATATCATATATTTACTTAATATATTGGTAATATGATAAAAATAAGAGAAAATAAAAATAAGATTAATGTGTTCAATTCATATATAAAATTAGACATATTTTGGATACAAAAGTTTGACAACCTTGTTTTTCTATCTCTTCAAACTGTTTTTGTACGTCTTCGGTTGACACACACTCATTTGTTAAACGATATCGATATACAGTGTCAAATTTCTATGTGTAAATAACACTTTATATATATATAAAACATCAGTTAATTTTAGGATTAACTTTATGATAAATTATTCTACTTAATTATTTAATATAATTGATAAATTTTATTAATTTAACTATTGATTATTAATATAATATATTAATAATTAATTATACAAAATTTTATATGAATTTAAAATAATAACTATATAATTTAATCATCGATATTTATTTATATTTTTTAAAATTTATCACACATTCATTTGAAATTATTTAATAAATTACTAAATAATTTTAAAATTTTATAACAATTTATAAAGTTGATATATATTTTCAATAATTTTTTTATTTAACTGTTAAATTAATAACATTAATTATTTATATTAAATTATTATTTATAAATTAAGTAAAATTACATTTGAAGTCAACAGATCACTACACATGTGTATGTGTGAAGATGAACTTTAATAGAAATTACATTTTTCAGAGTTAAATATTTATAGAATGAATATAGTATACTTTAATAAAAAAATAGAATATACATAGAACCACAATAGAAAAAAAAAAAAAAAAAAAAAAGAGACGTACCGGAAACGATTTTAAGAGAGGCTAAGTATGGCTTGTGGCCCTCCTTCCCTTGCCAAAGTTTTAAATAAAAAGATGGCAAGTTTTAAATACAAAGTTACGGCAGTGGACAATATTTTGACTTTTAGGCAGAAAGATCATTTCATTAGTATTTGCGTACCCATAAAAAAGGATAGTTGAGGTTGTATCCAATAAATAAATTATATAGTTTTTTTTTTTCGTTGGCAACTTTTTCTTTAACTGATGAATAATGATATATTGCAACTAAGTAAATCACACTACATTACTAGTAAAGATAATATGTTACGTTTGGGTCTGTTGATTGGTGTTGATTACGTTGTTGATACATAGATATAAATGTTCACTACAAAGACATTTTATTGGAATGCTAATTAATTGCTGGAGTTGTTGGACAAGAAGTTGCTAATAAAAGTAAGTTAAGTGTTGTGCTGGATGAATAGACATGTTAGAAAAGATAAGATAGATAGGAATTAATATATTTGAAGCACAATAGAGATATTAGCGTTAATAATAAACAAATTATAGATTGTGACTTAAGGAACCACACGTAGTTATGTGGGAAAAAAAATAGAGATCCCAATAGTAGTCCAATAAATAAAAGTAGAGGAAGATCAAGTAAAGTTTTAAGGGAAACAAATGCCTTATTTCATATGGTCTTCCTACAAACAACTACTATAAAATTTAATCTTTACAATTTGAATTTTTTAGAGATGTAGATTGTATTGAGATGTAGATTCTAAAAATAGTTTCATACAGAGGTTGATTTGTGCATTGCCGCTTTAATTAAATAAACGAGAATAATGAATCATGGATGTTTAGCACAAAATGTTGACAGTATGTATTCCACACGGTTGAAACTAACTTAAAATGTCTAATTAATGTGTAACTGAAAGAAATGTGCCATTATGATATCTTTAGAATTTAGAATCGTAGAACTAATGTACAAACATTGACGTGTATCTAATTAGGCAAATAACTACACATGTATATGTTTGTCAATAAATAAAAGTTTTGGCACATGAGAAAAGGTCGGTTGCTTGAAATATGAATTTTAAATCCAATACTCGAAACAGACGTACAGCTCTCAACTATTTAGGTAGGTCGTAAATATTTGAAGCTCATCCACTTTCAGTCTTGTTACATTACTTCAGAGTTTTATTCATCTCACATTCATGCGTTGATCCGTGTAATTTATGTCTTTAAATTTTTTAAAATAATCCTATTTCATGTTTTATTTTTAAAAGTTCATATAGTTTCTTCGAATATCCTCAAATCTCATAACGAGTGTGGCTTTGACTTATTTCACAAATATTAATAAATGACTTATATAAAAAAAAGATAGAATAATAATTTTATTAAATTATTCTTATTTAATAGTTGATGTGTTTCCACTATTATAAATACAAAGTGGAATATAATATTTTGTAAATAATGTATTTAATATTAATTAGATTATATAAATAAAAATAATAATTAATCTTTTATTAAAAGTTCAAGATAACATTTATTTTGATTTATATATATATATATATAGTAAAATTGAGTGAATAATTAATTAATAACAACTAATTAAGTGTTCTAGTAAATATAATGTCTTTTGAAAAAATTGTAAAGACTAATATAAAACTACTCAAATAAACAATACTTCTAAAAACGTACTGTTGTTCAGCTGTATGAGTTGAATATAAAGGTGAAAATAAAGTTAGAATTGTTCTAGGTTTTTGGATTTTCTGAATTTTTTAAGTTGAATACTATTTTTTTAGTAAAAGTTGAAGATTGTTAAAGTCCTTATTTTTTAAACGAGAAAATGGAAAAAGGTAACCTTCTATATACTTTAAAAGATAAAAATGTTTAAACCAAAAAATTAAAAAAAATCATTTGATTTCTTTCAAAAACAGTTTTTTAGTTTTTAAAATTTCAAAAGGATAATTCTTTTCAAAAAAGATTATAAAAGATAAAACTTGTTTGGTTGGACTATTTTGTAAATTACTCTTTTCAACAATCGTTGCTTTTTTTAAAAAAATGAAAAAAAGAAAAAAAAACAGAAACACCTTAAAGTTTACTTTTGAGGAATGCTATACGATATAAAGACCATATTCACGAATATATCACGAAAACGTGGATAGAATGCATTTAGAAATTGGCTATATTTTTCTAGGCAAATTTCGTTACCCTATGAGTTATGTTCTTTAATAAAAAATAAAATTAAAATGGGCAAATTATTTCACTCCAAAATACTACTATTGTAAAACCGCCAACACAAAATCATATTGCCACTATCACTATCTACGGGTATAATTAAATTGATCCCATCTTGCATTGCATTTTAAGTACATAGATGCATAATATATATTACGTATATTCACAAAGTAGATAATTTGTAACTTTTTTCAAATGGACGACTAAAATTAAGAGATTGGTTTGAATAAAGATAACAAGATTATTTGATGTGGTGGCAGGAGCGTGGATATGAACGGTGACAGTGATCCCACTTCCCCTCCTTGTGTTTAAGATCGGTATAATGTATTGACTAAATTTTTTAAATTTTAATTTAACATGATTTTTTTTAGTTAATTTAATATTTTTTTTAAAATATTAAATTTAAATAATATTTATATGTTTTAATTTTAAAAATATAAAGTTTTTTAAATAAATGTTTTTAAAATATTTTAATTAAAAAAGAAGTTATTAAAAACTATTTTATTCACTTTGTCCTCATACCATATCTTGTCTATGTTAACAGTAGAAATGGAAAGAGTTTTGCTTTTGAATTTGAAGTTTGGTTTATTGCTTATCATTATATTATTCTTGGTTTTGAGATCTACCAATGGGAACTTGACATCAGTATTAAAAAAAAATAGTCAAATCATTCATATGATTTTCACAAAATATTGGTGGTATTATCCAACACTTTATTTTTCTTTTTCTTTTTTCTTCCATTTTTCATTCTTCAAAAAACATTTAAAAATTGTCAATTTTCAGTAGTGACACTTTTGTAAATAAATGAAGAAATTATATTTATATTTTTATAAAAAAAATTGTATTATAAACTCATAAAAATGTGTAGTCTTGCGTAACTGAACTGAAGTGCCGTTTTTAAGTTATCTATTGCAGCCAAGCTACCATCGCATATTTTTTGTGTTTTTAAGTTATTCATATCTTGATTATTAATTATTTGGAAAAAATAATAAAGTTTAATTGTTAAATTTTATAAATGATTTTGTTTGAAATGGAAAAAACAATAAACTAATTGATTTACAATGGAGTATTGTTAGTTTAATTATTTAATATTTTTGCAATTGTGTTGGTTTAATTATTTTGAAATTTTTTAACTCAATTTTTCAAATAAATATCACATTTCTTATCCTCCATTCCTTTATCTCACATCTTGCATAGATCTTTAAATTTTATCTTTTTTTAATTACAAACTTTTAAAGTTATTTTATATACATACTAGTATATATATAATCTCAAACTATTTAAATACAGAAATGAGAATTTAAAATTTATTAAAAAGAGGTTGTTTTGAATTATTTTAATTGATTTTTAATTTATTTATGAAATTGTAATCCAAATTAGACCTTAAGAATGGCCAAACAATTTAGATCGCGACAAAATATATAAGATAGTCACTAATTCAACCACGAAAAGTTGTTTTGTTTTTTCCTATAATTTATTCTAACAACTAATACAGCTACATCAGGGCTTAGATAAAACTCTTTTAATAATACATGTTTTTTAATTATAAATTGGATCGGATATTTTTACTGTACGAATTATCATTTAACATATTTCTAAATTTTAAAAAATACAATGTAAATATTCAAATAACATATATATTATGAAAATGCAAAGCAAATTAAATTAAACATATTATTTAGTTAAAAAAAATAAAATATTCATATAATAAAAAAACATATAGATAATCTTTTAAGTCTCAATTCAACTAAAATAATATTAATATTATTAAGTTGGAAGTTTTGTGATAGGTTGGAATCCAATAAAAAAAACATAAAGAGGAATAAAAAGACGCCAATATTTTTTCATTTATATATAATAAATGGTATACATGTTTAAACTTTTTTATTTTCTCTATAAATAAAATCTTAGACGATAATATAATACCGAGTTTAGCATAGGAAAAACCTTAAAACTTATCAAATTTTTATAAATTTTTTTACATTTATCATTCTCTAATTGCACAAGTGGATATCTACTAATTTAATATATATTTTTATTTTGTATTATAAAATATAGTAAATTAACGCTTCAACAAAATAATATCACATTTGTCACTTGAGTTATAATTTATAAACATATCTTTTTTTATCACTAGAGTGAATTATAAGAGTTTTGATATAATATATTATTAGATAAAAATAAATGATATTATTTAAGTACTTAAAAGACAAATTTAACTACAAATTCCCTAGTCACAATTCACCTCCAACCACCAAAATTTATTATTATTATTATTATTATTATTATTATTATTATTATTATTTATAATATATATTAAAAACCAATACAAGTAGCATCTAGATTCATTGACACTTATCCATAGATGAGATTAGTGGCTATCATTGGCGTCCTTCCAATTTACAAAAGCATATAAAACCATCTCTAGCATTGGCGTCACACTAACCCTTTCACAAACGTTGGTTTCCAGAAGGTTACGGTCCCCAAATTAATATTCCTTTCAAATATCATGATGAATTTACGAGTGGTTTTGAAACACCTAAATTGAGAGAGAGACTGTGCGCAGATTCTATTGCAAAATTGAAAGTAATTGCCAATAAGGAATATAATACAAACGAAATCTCTTCATTCCAATCTTTATCAGCACGTGTTTGGAGATGTGTGACGCGCGCACGTGAACTAACAAATGATCGAATAATTAGTTGTAAGTTAGCCACGAACAATCGATTGAGACGGAAGAGTACTTTCGAAACTCAATTGATATTGTTTGTGTTGTCAAGAAACGCACAATTTTTAATCAATAATAGACAGGGAAAAAATTCTTATTATTCTAAAATGGAGTAATATTTGAGCCCACAAAATTTACTAGTACTTCGCCAATCATTTGATGTTGTTTCACAAAATTACTTTTGAAAAATAACAATGCCACGTATAAAAATTACTCAACCGTTAGGTCGTACTCTGTATCGGATTTACTTCTAAGAAAATAGAAAAAGAAGAAAGAAGGGGGAGAAGTGAAAAAAGCTTCAAAAACGAAGAACTTTTGGTATGCTTTTCCAAAAGAGGTGAACTCTATTTATAGAGAAGTTCTACAACTAGATCTGAGAAAAATGGAGATCCATGAGGCACGAGAAACTGACCACTAAAAGTGCGCTCAGAAATAAGAAAACGTGATTGACCAAGACTTTTTGACGGGACAATAGCTGACACGTAGGAAAGACCAAGCATTAGGATTTTGGGACATAACAGAAGTTCAGTCAAATTATGGTTTTGACTGGGCAAATTATAGAAGATTAGTCTGTATGACAGTTACGTAATTAACGCACCAGCATATAATTAATTAAAATAAATAAATAATTTTCATTTATTTGCGTTCTCTGCAGCCAAGTGCAATACCTTCACCTTATAAATACTATTAATGAGTGTATTATCTCCTATCCTAGGTAGAACTTCTCATTTTTTCAATTCACAACATTAAATGTATCATCAATTGCATTTAATTTCCATCATTTCTAACATTTATTTATTTAATTTGACAGTATATTATGTGAATGAAAACCTCTAAAGTCTAAACACGGCACACCTCACATTACATTGTACCACTCTATCTGTCCACCAACCACAGGTTATTTTTTCCATTAATTTATTCAGGCGGCGAAGACCATTCACTAACTTTGACTTATAAATCGATTACTCCGTCAGTAACATTCAAGTTCATAAAAGCAGAGCCAAACAAAACAAACCCCTAAGCTCTCTCCAACAAAATATTAATTTTTGTGTTAGTAATTGGAACGATGACATCCTCGGCTGTCCAACGAGTTTCAGAATGTTTTATCAAACCAATAAACCCCATTCACGAATCAAAGCATATATGTTATCTGACAACTTGGGATATTGCCATGTCTTCTATGCACTACATTCAAAAAGGCCTATTATTCAAAAAGCCAACACCAGCAAATAACCAACAAAATTTAATGGATAACTTATTAGAGAAACTCAAACACTCCCTCTCTATCGCCCTCTTCCACTTTTACCCTCTATCTGGTCATCTTGTCACACACAAAACTCAAGACCCTCCAACTTATAACATTTTTGTTGACTGCAGTAACAATAACTCCGGAGCTAAATTCATCCATGCAACTTTAAACATGACTGTATCTGATATCCTCACTCCCACTGATGTTCCACCGATTGTTGAATCATTTTTTGATCTCAACAAAATAATCAATCACGACGGTCACACCATGCCTTTGTTGTCCATCCAAATCACTGAGTTATTAGATGGTGTTTTCATAGGTTGTTCCATGAACCACCATATTGCAGATGGAACTTCTTATTGGAATTTCTTCAATACATGGTCTGAAATATTTCAAGCTGAAGGCCATGGTGTTCCTATTTCACACCATCCCTTTCACAATCGTTGGTTTCCAAATGGTTATGGCCCACTAATCAATCTTCCATTTAAACATCACGATGAGTTTATAAGCAGATTTGAAAAACCTGATTTAAGAGAGAGATTTTTCCACTTTACAACAGAGTCTATTGCAAAACTGAAAGCTAAAGCCAATATAGAATCTAATACAAACAAAATATCTTCATTTCAATCCTTATCAGCACATGTTTGGAGATGTGTAACACGTGCACGCGGGTTAGCAAATGATCGAAAAACAAGCTGTCAATTAGCCATAAACAATCGAGCGAGAATGGAGCCGCATCTACCAGAAGAGTACTTTGGGAGCTGTATTAATACGGTGAGTGCAGAAGCGAGTGTTGGGGAATTGGTTGATAATGATTTAGGATGGGCAGCATGGAAGGTGCATGTTGCTGTTGTTGAACACGATGACATAAAGGTGAGGAAGATAGTGAAAGAATGGTTAGAGTCTCCTGTAATATTCCAAGTTAAGCGTCACTTTGATCCCTTAAGTGTTGCGATTATAAGTTCGCCAAGGTTTAATATGTATGGGAATGAATTTGGAATGGGGAAAGCTGTGGCGGTTTTGAGTGGATATGCAAACAAATGTGATGGGAATGTCACGGCATACGAGGGTCGGGAAGGAGGGGGGAGTATTGATTTAGAAATTTGTCTTTCTCATGATGCAATGACAAATTTGGAATTGGATGACAACTTCATTAGTACAGTTTCTTTTCTGTGACCAATCCCTTTTGTGTATCACAGTTATTATAACTGTAAAGATTTCATCCATTCTTTACAATAATTTAATGGTCTTGAAAGAACTAGTCAATCATATCCAATCAAGCACCGAACCAAATTATAGGGTTCTTGCAAATCTAATTATTGAACTATTATGGCTAAAGTCTCTTCATTAAGAATTATATATTATGAATAAAGTTCCTCCACCTATAACTAAAGTGTTGTTATGCTTGCATTAAATCCAATTCTTCATTTGAGAATTAAGGATTTTGAGTTCGATCTTTACTTCATCCGTGAGAAAAATCAACGCAATGAATTAAATGTTTATCGTGTCTCTTATACTGACAAAACTGCTGACACTATATATAAACTATTCAATTGATGAAATAATATGGGGTAATTTAATAAACTTTGTGTCCTTATACTTTAACTCAACTAACGAATGTAAATATTGTTAAGTTAGACGTCTTGTATTTGATTCGAACATATGACCTCACAATTATCTAAGTTAATTATGATGAATTTTACCATCTCTTCCAAGATAAGAAAACAAAAGCAATAAACTTTGTTTTCTCAATACTCTTAATGCAGTGAGAAATTTGGAATTGTATGATAATTTCATCCATATAGTTTCTATGACTGATCCCTCTTATGTTTTTTCGTCATAAGAAATGTATTGTATTTCATAGCCAAAAGAAAATATCACGTTTGACAAACAATTTGTTATTATCTTAAAAAAACTGTTGGATATTGTCTTGAGGGTATGTTGCAAATCTTGAACAACAAGAAGACGAAATTGTCAATGACAAAAATTATGCAGATAAATTTCAAAGCATGTTCATTACACTAAACTTTATGTTCGATTCGCCCCATCAATCTATGTATGTTGGATATAGAAGAGTTAGCCGATGAATTCTCTTCAAAATACTTTAGAATCATTGATATAAATTACACACTTACACCAAACACATCGATCTATGATATTTTACAGATAAAAATTCTCTCAATTACTCTCGTGTACTAAAGAAAAGAAAGAATGATTTAACAATAAAACATATATGGTTTAGACTCATATAACTATGAATTTCGGACCATCTTTCTGTCTATGACACTTCTATTTATAGAGAAACTCATACCAATTGATGAAGAGCAACACCTCTTGAAATTTTTTATGTTGTGATAATTCTAAACAATTATAGGTCATAAATATTAAGAAAATAACACAAGATTGTCGATTTTTGAACGTTTTATCCCCATTAATTAACCACCAAACTATAACCATTGACATATTTCAAACATATTTTGGAAATTACTCAATAAAATCATTGCAAAGATTTGATACCATTCTTTACAATAATTTATTTATGATTTTCTTATATGAACCATATGAGTATTAAGATTAGAAGTTTTTCCTGTACATAGAATTTTGAAATGGGATTTACAAGCCCACTACCATTTCGATAAAGAAGCACATTACTGATATCCAATTTTGAAATGGGCTTGGGCCTCGATTTATGGTTCCCTAAATGATAAACAGAAAGAGAAGGCGGAGCAGGATTGGGCCTTTCGGAGTCCAATCTCAGAAACACATGAAAAACGAAAGAAGAAAAACAAAACGGCAGTAGATATTTTTTGGTTTTATATGTAAGTTGCATAAAATCAATATTTTTTATATGTAAACGCCCTTTGGTTATATATGTACGTTGCATAAAATCAATCTTTTTTTTGTAAAAAAAAAAAAAAAAAACACCGAGAGAGAGAGAGATCTTTTTATTACGTTGAAATAACATCTTTAAAATAAAATAGCAAAATCATGATTCCTAAGACCATTAGATTTGCAGCAGCTCAACTTTCATGAGTATCTATGAAGTTTGAACATATTTACTCGTGGACGCACGTTTTACCCATCATGTACGTGTGATTTTAAACAAAGTGTCATTATTATTCTCAATTGTGCTTTGAGCTTAAAAACAACCTTTTCATTTCCATCATAATTCATAACTAGGTAAAGACCTTTTCATTTTTTTTCTTCATGTATACTAGACTTCTAAGAAAATTTAACTTAAATAGAGATAATTTGGATTTTAAAATTAGTTATTTTTTCTATCTTCAAAATTAGTTCCTAACAATATTTGCTGATAATTAATTAAGCGTTTCAAAAAAAAAAAAAAAAAATTTATAATCTGAAATTGACACGTCTAATCTATTAATATCAATATTTTACATGTTGAGCTAAAACTTAAGAATCAATTTTATTTATATACGAAACAAAAGACTAATATTCAGACAAACTGAAAAAAAATACATTAAAATCAGTTAATATCTTCTTTTAAAAAATATTCTCAACAATTATTAT
>JBBPBS010000276.1:7021451-7054205 GCA_037974835.1 Cicer judaicum
TTAACTTAAGACAAAATAAATATAAACTAATTAAATATTAAAAAAATTAGATAAAAGTAATAAAAATTTAGACTTGAAAATCAAATTTAGAATTCATTCTCTCTGGACGAACTTTTTATATATTTTTATAAATATATTTATAAAATATTATGTAAAAATATATATTGATTTAACAATAAAAACTAAAATTGCATATATTATTATTAGATTGAGACTAAAAATTATATTTTTATTTTATAAGAATTAAAGTTAAAATGTGAAAATTTTATAAAGATTAAAAAAATATTAATTTTTTATATTAAGGGAAAAAAACATGTTTATCTCTTATAAATTAGCCGGAGGAATATCAGTAATAACAAAATATATATGCAAACAACGTTAATTCACAAAATCATTTATTAAGTGATCTCCGTGCTTTGACATGAATAAAGAGACCGTCTACTTTTTATTGTTATTGGTAAATATGGATTATTATCTCAAATATTTGCTCGCTAGCTATTTATTTTATTTATACATAAAAGTACTTGGAGAAGAGTGTTTTCTTTGTTATACAGTTGAGATGCAAGTGTTGTGACATTTTCCAAAGTTTGGTGTCATGAAGAGTTGGCAATAAAAGGGAGGATGAATAAGTAGAAAGGACGAAAGAAAAGACTGCTTTTCTTGGAAGGAGGTGGAGAAGATTGCTGAACTTTTTTCTAATCATGCCTTAGAAAGTGATGACAAAGAGGAAAGTTAATATGCTTCGCCCATGATTATAACTATCTATCCTGCGATCTATTATTGTTATTATAATTATTCCCACCTCCTTCTCCACTTCCACCACCTCCCACCTCAAATTCAAGCTCATCTTAGTCATGTCAAACTCATAACCTTTTTTTTTTTTTAAGTCTCTCTTGTCTTTTTCCCTATTTATTTCCTAAAAAAAATTAAAATAACCAAGGAAAATTAAAAATTAAAATTTCTTCTTAATTTTAAGGTTGAGTATTAGTTAATTCAATTTTAATTAATAATTTTAGTTTTTTTATCTTTGATTTCTTATGTGACTTCAACAATATTTTAATAGTAATTAAAAGTAAAGAAGCCATATCAATGAAAATAAAATTGAATTTTAGTAGTAATTAAAAGTAAAGAAGTCTTATCAATGAAAGTAAAATTGAATTTTAGCAGTAATTAAAAGTAAAGAAGTCATATCAATGAAAATAAAATTAAATTTAGTATAAGAAGTTAAACTCTCGCAATACAATGAATTCGAATATTTAAATACTCATTAAAAGAAATATTTACATTTAATCCAATTTATATTAAATAAGATTAGCTTTCATAAAAAAATATAGAAAAAACAAAAGTGAAATAGCCATCTTCATGTAGGTAAATTATAGAGTATAAAATAAATTATACACCCCCTTCGAAACATAGTAAATTTAAAAATAAAAAATAAAAAAGAATCAGTATATAAAACGTACATGTAAAGAAAAGATTGTTGTAAAATAAAAAAGGGAGAAGAGAGAGTTTTACTTGAGTTCAATCATCATATACGACCTCATCCATAAAGCTGTTTTTTACTTTATTTATTTCTTGTTTTCTCTTTGTGGGGTATGTGGCCACCAGCCTTCTCTAGAGAGGCCTGCTTCCTTCCACTTTGTATCACAATATGCTTCTTCTTTCTTTTTCATTTATATCATACACCCTATTCAATTTTATTTGAGGACTCCAATATCTCTGTTCTTTTGCTGTCAAAGTTGTTAATTTATTCCTTCTTTAAGCTGAACAATGTTGCAATTTATGCCCACAGCGCTTCTGCTTTTGATGGATATTGCGTTCTGATGCAAAGCTTCCACCCCACGTAAATGGAACATTTGTTCTTTTGCCAGAATGTATATAATTAAAACCCCATGTTTATGGTACTATTACAATTATTAATATCAATATATAAACCGTACATGGGGTATACCAAATATCTCTTTAATTGTCCTTTATTTTTCTTCTACATCTCTAATTGGTTATTAGCACAATAAGTATGTTGTACTAAAATATATACTATAAGTGGTGGAAAAAAATAAAAAATTTCTCTTATTTTATGTCACAAAATTTAGTGACGAAATTTGAGAGAGTGATTTCATATTTTTCCCTCCCTATATAAATTTCTCTCACTAATATATATATTTTTTAATAGTATTGGCTGAAATTTATGAAAATTGTAAACCAACAATTTATTTGTAACCTGGCATAGCACAATGAATCACGTATAGATATTTTTAGTAATTCACTTTCTTTGATTTATTATTATTATTATTATTTTGTATTTTATCTTGTTTCATCGAATGGTGAAACATGAAACACGTAAAAATAAAAATTCACAATGCATTTGAAGCTAGTGATCAACTCCAGCACAAAAAAATTAGGACGTACTACACTTTGTCTTACATGGTTGTACGCTCTATGCTTTTGTAATTTAAAATAACATGTAGAAAAGTTTGGTGCGTTCTCCTTTGCTTTTTTGGGTGGGATTTGAAAACAGCTTCACTCTTGTTCTGCAAATAAAGCCAACACCAAAGAAGCCCCGGACCATAATAAGATGTTGGTTGCACTTTTGGCAACAGTGATGCGGTCCCTGTTTCATTCATTATGATTTATATATACTACCTAATATACATTCATTAACTCAATTAAACTCACTTTCTTCTATCATTCACCTTCTAAATTAACATTATATATTTCTTTATCTCCATAAATGTCTTATTCGACATTTATTATTAATTAATATTTAAACTAAGTGTCACATGTGAGATGATTTTGAGTGATAAAGTTTATATCTAACCATTTTTATTGTAGTATCATACACAAATATGATGGTGCGGTGGTTGTATCCCTTGTAGAAACTCATTTGTTCCTGATGTTTGTCTCTGATTTTGTTGTTTTTTGATTTCATTGGTTAATATACACTTTAATTTTAAGCCCTTGACTTTTACTAATTTACGATTTTAGTTCTACTATTTATGAATAATACAGTCCTCCAATTTTTAAAAAGTTACATATTTTTCCACCCCTAAATTAGAGACTTATTTATGTTGATGTGATAAATTGAGTAATTGACTCACAAGTGACAATATTGCAATGCATATATGGATTAAATCTTATATTTTATATCATTAAAGTATTATTTTAAAAAATTAAACTTAAAATTAATATGTAAAACCCTGAAAAACTAGTTTCTAAAAAGATATCACATCTTATTTGCTTATACTAACCCGTGGATAATTCGAATTTAAAGTATAATGTGTCTACCCACATTTTTGAGTTATTTGTAAAACTATCATGATCTTCAATTATACCTTCTTCTTGTTCAAATATTTGCAGCATCTCCTAATCTAACAACACATTTTAAAAAAAAAAGAATTTTATCATTCTACAGAATACCAAAAAAAAGGGTGTATCACTATCAGATTACTTGGCGAAAATAACTTTATATCAGACATGATTGTCTAGACCAAAAGGGTCTTTCTTTAGTGGAGAATTAGTTGGCAACTGTATCTATATACTCTCTAGTATATGGAAATAGATATATATATATATTATACATACAATTTTAATAAGCATAACAAACTGAAAAGATTCATGAGTAAACTGGACAGTTGGAATCTATCAAACAAGATAGAAAAATCAATGATTTTAAGATAATCGATCACAACATAAGAAAAAAAGCCAATCTATTTTCGAATGAGTTTGTTTAGTTTTAATAGATGCTACGGTATGAATGATGAAAATGCAGTGATGCATTATTGGCTGGCAAATCAGAAAATAAAATTTACCAGTTAAAGCAAATGGTATGCAAAGTTATGGACGTGAGAGAAGTGGTGGGTCTTTCAACTATATGCATGAAATGATGATAGTGGGGACCCATATAGCCAGAAGGAAGGTTTTTCATCATGTCATGGAATCCCTTCGATTAAGGAGGATATATATATATATATATATATATAATATATATATATATGTATATAACAGCAGCCTTTCAAACTGTGGAATATGGAATGTGGATGTGGAATTAACTATTCTTCTCTTTTTTATTTTTTTGTTGGTTAGTAATCACTCTAATCATCACCTTTATTTTTTGTTTTTTTGTATCTTTAAACATTCATCGGCCACAGTATGAAAAGAAGAGAAGTAGAAGGGAGAAAAAGAATGTGATATGCATGTGATCCAACAGACTTTATGTTCCCCGTTACCTCCCACCTATATACCTACTATCTTTCCTTCTAATTTTTCAGATTAATTGTCCTACAATATTTTTTCTATACCAAACTTTACACATGCAGTTAACACATCAAAACCACTTATATTACATCATTGTATAAATAATTTTGTTTAAGTTTTAATATTTTTAATTATTTAAAAATTATCATTATAATTGACTGGTAATATAATTTTTTTTACTATATAAATTAAATTCTTTCAATTTTTTAATTCAAATAAAACTGTTTCTCTTTGATGGTTAAAGTCATCAAATTTAAATATTGAGAAATGAGAAATTCTAGATTGGAGAATTCAGACTTTTATAGATCACCATGTTTATATAGCTATCAATGGAAGTTCTATTTAGGTGACACAGAATTGTTTTTTATTTAGTTAGATACTACTTCTGGTTCTAATTATAAGAAAAATTTTGAATATTTTTTGGGTTCAATTTGTATGAAAATTGTGATTTTTAATATAAATTTATTGTTTAAATAATTTGTTTATTCCCATTTCATGTTTATCTTTTAAATATTAATAAATATATTTTACGTTTCACATTTTTTCATCAGAAATATATTTATAAAACTATTAAAAAAGTTATAATAAATACTTAATCCGTCTATAATCTCTGATATATTTAAACTTAAACACAGATTAAGAAATCTCAAAACGAAACAAATATAGCCTCCTTTAACATTTTTTATTATTCTAAAACTTATCTTATTTTTTTTCAACTTACAAACTGCTTCTCGTGCAGTTAATTATTCTGTGAATGAGATTAGTCTGATATCAAAAATAGCTGCTCCACGTAATGGAAAAAAAATACGGTAATAGAAAATATCGGTTCATTATATTTTACAGCATTATTTATGCCAAAACATATATCAATTTTCAATGTTAAACACCTGATACGCATAAACCCATTTAATACATAAATTTTAAATTTGTTGGGGTATAAAGGGAAATAAGACATATCTTGATTTAAAAAAAATATATATATATAATTTTAGGACAGAAATAAAAAATTTGAAAAAACTAGAGATTAACGATGTTTTTTCTAATTGGTACATAAGAATTATATATCTTTATGAACATTCGGTGAGACTTTTTTTATTAATCATGTTTAGGTCAAGCATAGACATCTAAATATTAACCGTACTGAAAAGATAATTTGGGTCCCACAAACAGACATGCGAGGTCGGCCATGCATGCATCCGAATTAATGTGCTTGCATATATCATCCATCAAAATAATTAAAAGCTTGTTTTCAAAATATTAAGTTAGCTAGGCCCAACATCATATCAAGTGAATTTTCTAATACTTCTCTTGCT
This sequence comes from Cicer judaicum, assembly GCA_037974835.1. NCBI lineage: Eukaryota > Viridiplantae > Streptophyta > Magnoliopsida > Fabales > Fabaceae > Cicer > Cicer judaicum. The sequence goes on from JBBPBS010000276.1 coordinate 7,027,019, forward strand.
TTTTCTTTCTAATTAATTAAATCACTAAAAGATAGGTGGTGTTTTTTTTGTGAGTAATGGATTAATGACCCGTTAGGTGGTAGAATATGATTATATGAATATACTACATTCCATTCTTATTCTATTATATGGTACGAGGCAAGTATCTCATCATTTCACATAAATAGAAGAATCTTTAATATTTTTCCCTTTCACGTCGTAGAAGTAGAAGTCGTATGGATAGATGACTTTAAGAGAAAACAAAGAAAAAGAAAAAAAGATCATAAAAATAAAGGGAAAGGAAAAGGGGGAAAGGAGAAGATATAATTAAAAGATTTGAGAGGAAAAAAGGAGGAAAGACCTCCGTTGTTGTTCTCTCCTTTTAATGCAACTCTAAAGTATGTTAAAATGAACTCTCTTTCATTATAAGCAGTGAAAATATGCTATGCCATGCATGTACACTATTTTGATCATGGAAAGATAGATATGAAGGTCTTAAATATTCTTCCATGAAGCTGCTTTACAATATCTTTTCCATTACTACTTAACTTTTACATGCAAACCAATATCCTCCATGTACATAATCTTTATTCTAAATATCACCCCCACTTTTCGGTTTTGATGAATTATGCATTCAAATATACTCTCCATTTTTTTATAAAAGACAAATACAATTATAAAAATTAATATATTTAACCTATATAATAATAATTAAAGATATTTATTTTTATTAATTTAAATATCTCTTTTATATATATAAATTACTTTTATTATCATACACCAGTTTAAATTCAGATAATTTTTATGGTATACGAATCAGTTCGACACACATATACATATATATTTGATATTAAACTAATAATTAAATAACATTTTTCAAAAATTATATTTTATATTTATATAATTATAATAACAAAATATCATTTATTAAAAATGTCAGTGAAATAAAATTTAATTTTTATAAATTTCTGTTACTTGAAATGTTGAATATTTATGGGGGAAAATATAAAAAATAAACTGATTTTTTTTTTCTTATAAAATAATCTTATTTAAAATACAAAAATAATCAAATAACTCTTTAATTCATTAAAATTATTATTAATTTATTAATTGATAAAACAAATATATTAAAACCTTCAATTAATAATTATATTTTAGAAGCTCCCATTTAGTAATACTAGAACATTAATATCAGAAATCCCTTATCTCTTTTCCGTTAAAGCCGGTATATATGCTCACAAGTGGGTTCGATTGGCAAGTGAATTTTGCTATGAGAAAAACACGTAGCAAAGATTATTAATTTTTAAACAATGCGAGAATATTCATTAGTATTAAATTCAGAAGTTGAATAGTGGGTAGAGATTGAGTCTCGGTGCTATAAAAATGCTTCCGATTAAAAATGTTTGAATAAAAACAAATCTCAAAGCATATTTAACACCTTCATAATCACTCAATTATCAAAATGTAATTGAGGTTTCAAAAATCACAAACCTGCTGATTGACCGGGAAGTCTGATCTGAAAAGAGAAAAAGTTCTCTGCACTCCACCTTCATAAATTTAGGTGGACATAACTCGGCGACCTAAAGAATAATATATATATATATATATATATATATATAACGTTAATAATTAAAATTAAAATTTTATTTGTACTGAACTTCTAAAATTTACTAAGATAAAAAAAAATTAATATTTATTTATTGTTCTAATTTTTTTATTCATACACTTAAAAATTGAAGTGTGAGACATTAAATATTTATCAATAATATTTAGGATAAATATTTTAATATTATACTAACAAGTATCTTTAGAGTATTTATTAAAGAATCAAGAGTGGAAATTTTGTATGAAAAATCCAAAATGTGAGTTTAAAAAAATTTAAATATACAAATTCTCGTATAAATAATTTTTTATATTTGGATTACAAACAAATAAGCGTAAAATACTACAACATTATTTTTCAAAAAATTTCAAAAAGTTTAAAAAATTAAAATATATATTTATATTAATCTATCAATATACACTGCAGAGGTTTTTGATAATATAGTAAGGAGTGAAAAAAAAAACCAACTCTTTTTTATGGAAATTGAAGAGGGAGTAATAAAACAGACAAAGCAAAGTCCAAAAAGAGACAGAAGAATCTCAGTGACTTTGTCGTATAGGGAATAGAAATAGTATTTTATGATTTCGCTCTTAGCAAGAAGGATTAAAGTTTAAATAAGAAGGGTATATCTATATAATTTGTCATTAACATATTGTTCACCTTTTTTTCTGAAAAATAATAAGTAATTGTTTAACCGTATTCGGTGTGTGTTTTTAAGTTGTCTCTCCTTGAAATTCCCGTTCACTTGTCGAATAATAACAAATATGATTTAATTGAATGGTACCGGCGGTGGTCATGTGATAGGAGGTGGGGTTGTTTCACTTTCGCTGTATTTAGAAATTAGAATAGAATCTTCTTGGCTCTTCAACTTGTATTATAGAGTGTGTGAAGCTAGCTAGTGAAGTGTGTGACGGATGAGTTTATTTGGTTGTTTTGTTGGGTGAATTTTAGCATCCATATTGGTGGGCTCAGTAGGAAAATAGCCCTTTGTTTTCTAGATTTTCTTACTGTGTGGTGTCGGAGATTTCTATATAATTGTGTCTTTCAACCAAAGATACTCATATCATATCCCCTTATATTGTGTTCCAATCCCCAATCACAAACAGCCAAATTAGCTTAAGAAAATTTTAATAGGTTTAGTCTACCGGAATATCTCGAATGGAAATATCTTTTACAAAGAAATCTGACACAAACTAAAAATAAATAACATACAAAATAATACAAAATTTTTTGTAAAGGACTCTTTCCATTTAATAAAAATAATTTAAAACTTTGATAAATAAAACCAACGAATATAAGAAATTATTGGTCATTCATTTAATTACTTGACTTTTATCTCATCGATGATTGTTTAAATATTTTAAAAAGTCACATAGTATTTAAAAATAAAACTAAAATACTTTAAGATTAATTATAATTTTGTTTTCTATATTTCAGTTGAATCACGAAAATAGTCATCTATTTTATTTCTCTTTAGTTTTGATTATCAAACAAAATTTTGATTTAAAATTTGATGATGTTATACTTTTTAAAGTCACAATACACTATTTAAGATCATATATTTCAAATACAATTATTGTACAACGGGATCTTGAAGCATGATGTGACTGAAATAAACGCAAAAAAAGTAAAACTTTATCAAATTTAAATCAAAATTTTATTTAGGAGACCAAAACTGGATTAAATATGGATAGTCGATCTTTTTAAAAATAACTGATATTTAAATTATGAATAAATAATTTTTTTAAAAATAAATAATAAAAAATAATCAAATTCATACATATTTTGAGAAAAAAATCAATTTTAAAATTGAATTATTCAAAACAGATTGTTTAAGTTGAAACTGATTATTTAACTATAATTAATTTTATAATTAATTTTAAAGTAAATAATAAATTTAATTATAAATTTAAATTTATATATTAATTTTAAAATGAATATAATTTAGTTTTTTTAAAAAAATCAAAATATCCCTATAATAATACATAGACGGGCGAACTTAAGTCATGTTTGAGGGGGATTTGCCAACGAGTGTAACTCCAACGAGTTTCCAAAATGAAGTTACCAAATTGACATGGTTGTAGTCTATGGGATACAAACATATATAGAAAGCTTATTTTTATTTATTATTTGTGAAAATTGAATATATTATAACCTGTGTGAGGATTACAAACTTTTTATTTATGGAAAAATAAAGCTCATTCGGAAAATAATTGTTCTCCTGTTTCCTCATAAAAGAGTTTATATGAATTATAATTCTTGCATAATAGTTTTTTTTATATAAAGGCAAAAATGAAATAAAAATGTAATAACTCATTTCATTTGTTCATTTTTTAAACAATGAAATGAAAATTTTGTTTCATCATAAAATATTTAAATAATAGAATAAAAACTAACTCTCTTTCAATTTACTTGGTTCTACTCCATTTTAATTTATACCATTTCATTTCATTAATTTTAAAATATTTAAATTTGTTGGACGAATTAAAAATTGCAACATGAAGATTAATTTATCAAAAGGTTCTCTTACTAGACTACCCTTAAAAGTGGATCCCCGCCAAATTTAATCGCCTATTCATAAATATAAGAGTGAAATGATGTATTGATCTCTCACAAATAACACGCGAGACAAGTTAGTCTACGACAAAAAAACGATCATTTTTAATCTCACAAAAATAAATTAAAACAAATTAGTTTTTCTGTCAATTTTTTCTAATTTGTTTTTTTATTTTTATTTTTATTTTTTTTGAATTGAATTAGGTGATAGTCAACATGATATAATGGTTCATGAGAAGGAAAAGAAATCGTCGCAAAAAGGAGATAAATCTTGGTTTGAAAATAGAGATGAAAAAGAAGCTGTAATTTTGCGTTTCAAGGATTTTGTTTCTATTCCTTTCGTTTTCACTCATAGTCTTGTCTGCATTGTCTCCGTATTAATTTTTAAACAAATTTATTTTTTATTTGAATTTTAAATGAAGGGCTAAATTATTTTCTTATATTTTTATTAAATGTCACATAAAAATTCATAAATGTTGTTAATAGGATAACGATACAGGTAATTAATTAATCAGTTTTCCATCAAGTTCAATGATATATTGTGGTTAAATAATTAAAATGGTCTGGATTTTTTTCAGGGATTATAACATGTCATTTTATTTTATTTGTGTGAGAGTAATATGTTTCCTGTGTTTGTTTTTTATGAATAACCAAAATTTCCTTCTATTCTAAATATAATAATGTAATTAGGTGTATAGTATTAATTATGATCTGGTCAAGGCAATGAATGAATAATTTGGGAAAAAGAAGTTTGAATCGAAATACTAGTAGATAATATTATTGACAGTGAAAAGATGACGAAAGGGAAAAGTTTCCAAGTGGATGAAATTGTTGAATTTACCCTGTTCCTAAACTTGAGATTCGATTTGAATTGGAAATACAATAAGAGTAGCAAAAGGACAGAAAAATTGGGCAGGGTACTCTCTTCCTAACCTGTGGACTATGGTCACGTTAAATTTGGAACAAGAGAGAACAAATGGGTTAGTTCGGCTTGTTGCTAAGTGTGTTAAAAAATTCAAAAATCTCCACAATTCCCATAAATATGCACGTAACATGAACAAGGGAATAAGGTAGTGGTAATAAATAAGTATTTACAAAAGAAAAAAACAAAACAAGAATCACGAGACTAGTAATACATACTCACAGATCATTCAAAAATAAAAAAAAAGGACTATAGGTACTGTAATCCATGTCAGGCGCTGAAATATGGCTCAGTAATAGAGAGAGTACACACAGATAATTAAGAGTCAGGGGGTGTGAATTTTAGAATTTTAGAATTTTAGAATTAAGAAAAAGGTTTTAGAAGGAAAAAGAAGAAGAACAACAAGCAAAAAGATATAGAAACAACAAGGGCATGATTATTGATTGTTTCTTTACAACTTGCCAGATTTTTGTTCTTTTGTTTCTCCCTCTTCTTCACGTTTTTTAGACTAGACTAAAGTAACCCATAATTCATTCATTCCCATTTTCTCATTTCATTATATATTACGCATCTTGATAAAATTTAGTTACTTGTAGGAACCTATGAAAAATATGTAAATGCATGGACACCTTATATCGTTTGATATGTTATTGGATGATAAAAATTAACATCTTAAATATTATATTGTATGATATTAATTAAAAATAATTTCTTAAGCAACTTTTTAGTGTTTTAATTGTGCGCTAGCTACTGCTGAGCAATGATAAAGTATACCCACTTCATACATTTTAAAATGTATTTTTTTTTTAATTTTTATATGTGCTAAAACAAGTAATAAAGTTTAGGTTTAAATATATCTTTAATCTTTGTAAATATATTATTTTTTTATTTTAGTTTTAGTAATTTTTTTGTTTGGATTTACTAATATAAAAATTCAATTTATTTGAAATAGTTGATTTACTGATTTTAGAAATTTATTATCTACTATGACTTAATCTGATCTTAGAGTTTTATATTTTAGGAATTCGTTACTAATTTTGTGAATTACGATGGTACTATTTGATCAAAGAAATTGAGATGTTCTTAATTCTAAAATGATTGATTTTTTAGTTACCATAGATCTTGAAAGAGATTTTTTCATTGTAAATGGTCCTAAGAATAATTCGACGAGAGGATCTAATGCTAATTGGTATACTAGATATTTATCAAATAGAGATAAGTGGGTTATAGATTGGTTTGTTTATTCAAAATAACTTGATAGAATATTTTGTTTTTGTTGTAAAGTTTTTAAAAATGGATCAGTAAAAGGTCAATTAACAAATAAGGGTTTTGGTGATTCATCATATATTAGTAAAAGACTTACAAAACATGAAATAAACGTGGATCGTGTTAAAAATATGACTATTTGATATGAGTGGTGTCAAGTGCTGAAAAACGATCAAACTGTTGGAACTAAGTTTATTTTATAATTAGTGCTTTGATATTAACAAAAGTATTTGGTGAGAACAATATATTTGACTTGACATGGTATAAAAGAAGATTCATATTTTTTAAGACATTATAAAATAAGATTTGACCAAATTCAAAAGAAGATATGGTTAAAATTTGAAGATTTTATCTAAATTTATCTACACGAAGATATGAATTACTTACAAGAAAATTTAATCAAGAATCATCTACAAGAAGATATGGATTACTTACAAGAAAATATGATCAAAAATAGTTTACTAGAAGAAACACTCACAAGAATATACTTTTATTATTTGCAAATACATAATTGAGATTTTGATAAATGACAAAATACTAATTTGAACTTATATTCCTACATTTGAAAGTTCAAGAACTAGTCTAACATTATGTTCCCACTCAGATAATAGCAAGCAATAGGAAGGAAGTTTCATTCGAAGAATTTGCGAATGCAATCTTAAAAAAATACGAAAATATGAATCTAAAAAATTTACAAACTCAATCTAAACAAAATAAGAATAAAATCAACCTAGAAGAATTGCTCATATTGGATTCATAAATAAAGAATTGACTAAAGAACATCATATCAAAAAAACATATTGTTTAGAATTATTTTTGGATAAGTTAATTGTTTATCAAGCTATGAATAAAGATACAATGAAGAATTAAATAAGGATTAAATTGAAGCCCTAATGTTATTTATAAATAGATATTCAAGACTCAAGATGAAGATCATCAAAAAATAATTAAATAGTAGAAGAACTCAAAATTACAAGTTCATCTAAGAGTTCAAATAGATAAATACTTGTTTGAATGAAAAATATTTTTTAAGTGTTCTTCTTAGAGTATGATAGTCATTGTTATAATCAGCTTGTTAGAAATAATTACTCAAGTTTTATATTCAAACTTGATAGGGGTGTAAGTGTGTCTTCAACAATAATGGATTGTCGGATTGTAAGAAAAAATTTGGCGGGTAGAGTCAATGTGTTTGTATTCCTCAAAAGTATAGAGTTTTCAGGTTGTTGGAGAAGACTGACTTAAAAGGTCATGTGTTTTGTAATTCAAGTTGTTCAATTAATAGATTAAATCATTTTGAGTGAAGGGAATGAATGTAGCAAAATTAGTGGTGAACCATGATAAATTACTTGCGTCACTTTATTCATACACTCTTTAGTTTTGTTATTAATTCTACTCCAAGTAAATTATTAAGTCTGAATCAGTTTAATCGAATAATGAAAAAATTATCAACTTAGTAAAACACAATTCAAATATCTCTTCTTGTGTTTGCACCTTCAATTGGTATTGGAGTTTGATCTCAAGGCTGAGCACTTTATAGTGTTTGGGAAAAGATCAAATGGTTCAACATGTCTAGATTCGGTGAAGAAGTTGCTAGAGGAAACATCAAGAGACCACCAATATTTAATGGAGAATGTTTTAAATATTAGAAGGACAAGTTGAGAAATTTTTTTATTTCACAAGATTCTGAACTTTGGGATATAGTTGAAGATGGTTATACTCTTCAAAGAATATTGATGATATTGAAATTTCAAGGAAAAAGATTGATATTAATAAGAAGAAAATGTACAAGATGCATCATAAATTTAGAATATTTATTATAAATGTAATCAATTTCAAAGAGTTTCACAAGTGCACCAACAAATAGACAACAAAGAGTATTTATGATAGTTTTTACCAAAATATCATTATTAATTAAGAAATAACTATAAACAAAAGAGACACTTGTAATTTTATGAAATTATCATTATTAATATAACATTAATTAAATGATATAATTGAAAAGATAGTTAATTTTATATTGCAATGATATTTTTTATGAAACCATTGTTTTGCTAAGGTGGCACTCGTCGTGAGATCCAACATTTGTTGTGTATAACCCAACATAAATTTGTGATGATGGGCGGCTCACGTTAGGCTTGCAATTGACTTGTCGATGCTTCGATTCTGGTTGTTCGTCCCAATGGTATTTTTTTACTATTTCTCTTTGGGATTTTTTAGGTAAAGGGTTTGTTCCTCTCATGTATTTTTAGTTATTCTGCCTTAAATGTGTATAAATTTTCAATTTTTTTTTTTGTTTTATCCTTCAATACTTCTTATACTCATTGTAATATTGTGTTATATATATATATATATATATATATATATAAAAGTCACTATTGCAATTTCGTATAAATTACGAAATGTAGATAATTTTGTAAGTAAATTATAGATTATGAGTTAGTATTAACAAAACTATCCTTTATTAATAGCATGAGAAAGCTAAATTAATAGAATTTAAAAAAGATAAAATAAAAAATAGTCAAAGTTATGATAGAAAAATAAACATTAATGTCTAAAACAATTTAATTGAATTTAAAAAAAAAAAATCTGAAATTACCACACCGTGTACCTTTTTACTCAAAGCACAAAACCATATATACTTTATTATTAATATTCTTGATGTCTAAATCTTGTAATTGTAAAGAAATCTCCTCAAAAAATTGACCACTTAATTAGTGTAGAAAATGAGTATTCTACTTTCATTTCTGTTATTCATGTCCTCTAATGAATAACCACAGCTTTGCTTTTTTAATCATCTCTATATAACATGATATCCTTTAAGATACTTTAAATATTTGTTTCCTGTGAATTGTTTATAGTAGTACTTTTTTACGAGGGTAAACCAAAAAAACAAAAGCAGCTTCTCTCGTAAGCTTAACTTGGATGTTGAGCAACCAAACTTTTGGATAATACTATTAATTAAATACTATATATCCATGAGAAAAGCAAAGAAAATTGTAAAGTGAGAAATAATTACTATGTGAGTGGGAAACCAGGACAGTTTAGCTTTGTTTTTCCAATAATGAGAATCATGGGCATTATCAAAACAAGCAGTTGTGATATCTATCCGATATAATTAGTCATCATTTTCCCATTGTTTTGCTTTGGCCCTCAATCTGCTTCTGCGTCCCTACTCTTCTACTTTCACTTACTATCACAGAATGAATGCACTTCTTATTTTAATTATTTGAATCCTCACTGGCCAATTATTATGCTCTATGGTTTTCAAGCAACTTTCTTTACCTCCTTTTTCTTTCAAATTATGAAATATGTGGGTTAGTATATATTACATGAGACAATCCAATGAATAATTAAAGCGCATACATTGTCAATGTCACATTGTATGATTTGAAAACTATGTATTATATTTTTTTAAATTAGCTTTGATTTCATGTGTTTTGCTTCTTGTGCATGTAGCCAGCTTGAAACTTTGATACATGCGCAACTCGTATTACACATGTCTAGTGTGTAGTCAAGCACATGTCTGTTGTCCGTATACTCAATAATACAAATTATAAAATTTAATACGATTTTTTTTTTAAAAAAAATATCACTCTCACTATTTGATTTTAATAGAATGATAAATTTATAAATAAAATAGTTTAAATAAATGATAAAATTAAAAAATAAATGTCACACAAAAAATTGTGTTTATTTATGTAAAGGTATAGATATTGTAAAAATTAATTATTTAATTAAATGAAGAAAAATAAATTTTTAATAAAATAGTTTAAACGTGAATAAAATTAAAAAGAAAAAATTCATACCAAAATTTGATATTCCCTTCGTAATATATATAATATGGATGAGATGGAGAAAGGAAAAGGTAAATAAAAGAAAAATGTATAATTATTGGATAGAGATAATTTTAGATTTGTTAGAGTTGGTTTGATATTTTTGAAGGTAGTTATTGGTTAGTCTAATTAGTTGTTAGTTGATTATATTAGTTGATTTATGATCACTATATAAAATACATTCTACACATATTGTAAATAGCTTTTTCTACTATCAATTTAAAAATTAACTTTTTTTTCTGATTTTGTTTTTTATTTTGTTGAACTCTACCAGATTTCTTAACATAGTATAGGAGTCATGACATCCGGCATAGAGATGATCATAATTATCATTGAAGAAAAACTTAGTCTCTAATCAGCCTTCTTAGATTCTTGAGAAGGAGAAGACACCATTACAAGTGATATTTGCTTAACATGTTGAAGTTCACTCCAAGTGTTTAGTTGTATATCTTTTTAAAAAAAATATTTTTTTGATTAGCCAATATTGACTTTATTGCATACTAATATCCTTCATATTTGTAGTACTTCTATTTATTATAGTAAAATTTGATTTGTCAAAAGTAGACATTTGACGATAACTTTTTATTTCAGTTGGAGTGAATCTAGTAGAAATACCATTAATTTATTCAAAAGAACCCAACTCTTAAGCCACTATCAATTTTTATGTCAATTTTTCTTGTTTAACCGATGTATTGATAATTTATATTTTTTTTTGCAATTTTCATTAATTAGTTGCATTATATTTTCTTTTTTTAAAATTGTATTAATTGTCGATATAAAATTGAAAAATATTAATCAGCATTACAAACATGAATGAGTATTGTAGATAGTTTTAGATTTATTAAAATTAATTTGATATTGTTTATGGTAGTTTTCTGGTCAGTTATAATTTTAAATCACTCTAAAATCTAAAATGCATCATATACATAGACATAGTGTAATCATCTGGTTGTTCCTATAAATTCATAAATATTTTTTTTCTTTTCTTTTTACTATAGCCTTTACCATGCTTGGGTTGTTTATATTTATATTATTAAAAAAAAGGAGGTGGAAAAGGTGTAAAAATTTCCCCAGCTAGTTAATGGAAACTTTTTGGGGGTCAATAATTCAATCACCTGGACACATCAGCGAGACTAATTAGCCGAGCCGCTAAAACCCAAAGTTGGAGGCTCAATGTAACAAAAGTAAGAAAAAGCTAAACAGGGTAACTAGAGCTAGCTATTGTAAATTTGGAAGCTAGCTAGTAAGTAAAGTAGTAAAATAAAATGTGCTACTAGCGGCTAGAGACAGCATACGACTCAACCTAGTGTGTATCTATTGAACTTTGAATTTTTTTGTATTTGTAGTATTTTATTTTTTTAATTTCTATAAAAAAAAGAAGGAAGAAGAAAAGAAAAAAGGTGTGAAGAAATCATAGAAGGAAGAAATGTCGTCACCAGAAACAGTCTTTATATTCCAATCACGTGGTTCGATGTTTAGAGTAGAGACGTTCAATAGAAAAAATGTATGATAGGGATTCGAAATTAGAGACTGTGTTTGGTTGGTGACAATAAACAACAAAAGGAAAGCTACAAAGTGAAAATAAAAGAACACACTTGTTTCGTTTGACGTGAAATGAAACAAACCCACCTTCTTCACATTTGACATTTCTTTTCACATTTTATTCCAATAATTTAATCCATTAATCGAGAACCGAAATGTGATGTCAATATATATAACCTTTTTGTTTCTAAAAAAAATGAGAATTATCCCTTTTTACGAGATACTAATTTCCTTTACCATTGGAATTGGAAATACACTGATGGCACAATTATTCCAATCTAATGACTATCCACTAATTACCAAATTATTATCAGTACTTTGTTTTACAATACTCCATTCGGAAAAAGTTAGATCAATAGTGTATTTAAATAAATAGATCATTTTGTTGATTCAATTTTTTTCTTATAATTTAAATAACTATAATTTAATTTTCAATGTAAAAATGATTATTTTTGAAATTGTATCCTCTAGTATTTTATTTTTCTAGAAAATAGTTATATTCAAGGTACATTGAACATTAAACATAAAAATTTATTTAATCAGAATCTAAACTTAGATTGAATTAATTATTTGATGAGAATCATAAAAGTTATAACCGTTGAGAGGGTAATACTAATAAGGTAGGAAGTGTTGGAGTGAATACTAGTAATGGAAAAAAAGGATGGAATGGGTTGAGTTGAGGAAGGGTTGAACGGTCAATTTGAAATAAAAGAAGAAGACAACATGGGTGTGCAGGTTCTTCCTCTTGTGCGTGATTTCAAGTGGGTGTGCGCGGGATCAATGTCAGAATTTCAGAAGAAAAACTCTTCTCTCTTCTCTCTCTCTCTCTCTCACTATGTATCAGAAAAACACACATACGCACACACACGTAGAAAGAGAGAGAGAAAGGGAGTCACGGGTTTGTCTTGAAAGGCCCTTATTTCACAGTCCTAGACAGACAGACACATATTCTCTTACTGGCTACTATATTTGATTCCGAGCTCTCACTTTTTAAATTAGAACTTTCATCTCTCGGTAATATCAATATTCAGTTTTTTTTTTCTTTTTCTTTTTCCAAATATTATCCATATTTAATTATTAAAAGGCTACCTCTTATCTTATACACACTCTACTTCACAATACCACGTATACATTCAAATTTTATAAATATTTATCTATCACTTTATTTTATTATTATTTTCTTCATCAATCACATTAATAAATCATCATATTTATTTTATCACTCTTTTAATTTATTTTTGTTTTAAGGTGTATATATTATATGGTGTATCCACTAAATATTTTTGTTTACAATAATAGATTTTTTTGAGTTATTTTACATTAAAATATATAAATAATAATTTTTTTTATCAAATTGTTATTGTTAAATATTATCTATTATCTATTTACAATTTCAATAAATGTAAAGTGGATAATATTGAATTAAAAATTATGCATGTGGTGTTAACATAGAGTACAATTAAAAAAACATAAATAATATCATGTTATGAATTGAAATTTTCAATTATTTTAAGATAATATTTTTTTATAAATAGATTAATTATTATGAGAAAGGATGGGTGTCATAGATACCAAAGTAAAAATATTTTATCTTCAAATGTGTAGTCTAATAGTATATATAAGTATGGACACTGAAGAAGTTTCATAGAACATGTATATGTTTTGATCCATTCTTCTAACAATTCACCCATTAACACATATAAAAAGTTACTAACCATTGACTTTTATTAAAAATAAAAAATAAAAAAATTAATTTTATACAATTATTGTACTTTTTTATTTATGCTACTTCATTCAAAATATAAGAGAACATTTGAAGTGAAATTTCTTTATCAAATAAAACACTACTCATTTCATTAAATAAAAAAAGTGTATCAATACATAAATGATAGAAGTCAAAGATACGTTGAATAGTCCAAAAGTATTTGTCACCCTAGCAAGCGTGTGAGTTGTGATATTTATTCACTTCTCACGTAATAAACTTTAGCACAAAGTTTTTTAAGGAATTGTGATAAAATCAAATAATATTTACATATAAAAAAAAAAATCTCTCCTGATATAATTGAAAGAATATGAATTTAATATAAATACTAATTATCGTGTAGAGGTGAAAGAATCTTACATTCAGTTAGAGGTATTTTATATAACAGAAGAAATATATATAGCAATTGCGAAGTGTAATGATAATGTAATTGTAGTGATATTGTCAAAAAGAAAATGTTTAACAATGAATATAGTAAAAGAAGTAGATAACCAATAAGGAAAATTAAAAAAATAATGCCCCACCAGACAGTATGCTTCCAACCTAAACAGTAGTAGGTTCTATTAAAGAAAAACTAGGTGAAATATAATAAAATAAAAAGAAAAAGAAAAGGAAAAGGCATTAGTGCATTACACAGTAACAAAAACGCTAGTACTATTCATTCTACCCCTCTCTTTTATCCCCGCATCCTTCTTCTCATTCGCTCTCACTCACACTTCTCTCTCTACTCTAAGTTATTGAATCACTGAAAAATGGCTCTTCTTCTAGACAACTGTGAAGGCATTTTACTCTCTTTAGACTCACACAAATCGGTTCCAGCTCCTTTCCTCACAAAAACATACCAACTTGTTGACGATCCCAACACAGATCACATAGTCTCTTGGGGTGAAGACGATTCCACCTTCGTCGTTTGGCGTCCTCCTGAGTTCGCTAGAGATCTTCTCCCTAACTACTTTAAACACAACAACTTCTCCAGCTTCGTTCGCCAACTCAACACTTACGTATGTATTCTCTTTTCAATCATCTCATCATATTTTCAACTCCAACTATATCGTTTTTCTTTTTCTAACTTCCTTTCTACTTCTTTCATTCTAGGGTTTTAGAAAGATTGTACCAGACAGATGGGAGTTTGCAAATGAATATTTCAAAAAAGGTGAAAAACATTTACTTTGTGAGATTCATAGAAGAAAAACAACACAACCTCAACAAACATCCATTAACATGAATCACCATCACCACCATTCTCAACTTGGTAATATTCCACCAACTTTCTTTCCATTTTCCAACACTAGAGTAAGCATTTCACCCCCAAATGACTACTCTGATGAACAAATAAACAATTGGTGTGACTCTCCACCATTAACTTCACCAACATCATTCATTCATGGAACTACTACAACTACCAACTACAACACTTCTGTTACAGCACTTTCTGAAGACAATGAAAGACTAAGAAGAAGTAACAACATGTTAATGTCAGAGCTAGCACACATGAAGAAACTTTACAATGACATAATCTACTTTGTTCAGAATCATGTTAAACCAGTAACACCTAGCAACTCTTACTCTTCTTCATTTCTACTACCACAAGCTTCAACTCCTACTCCTGTAAATGTTTCTAATGTTTCAATGATGCAAAGACCAATGAATAATATTTTGGGGTATTATTCAACTTCTACAAATAACCCTAAACATGTCACTCATTTTCAACCTCAAAATCAATCCTATGCAGTCAACTCTCCAACCAACACCAACACATCAAGAAGTTCTATAACAATTGTTGAAGGACATACTAGTAACACTAACAACTGCAAGACTAAACTTTTTGGAGTATCGTTGCAATCCAAGAAAAGGGTGCACCCTGAATGTGGATCTAATATTCCAACTAATTTGGAAACCAACAAGGCTCGTTTGGTTTTGGAAAAAGATGATTTGGGTTTGAATCTTATGCCTCCTTCAACTTGTTAGTTTCTTCAAAGTTAAAATATCAAGCTAGTTTATAGCTTCTTTTCTTTCTATCTTTTTAACCTGCTTGTTTTATTTTATTTTTGTTCAAATTTTATTTAAAGTTTTTATGATTTTATCATCAAGTTTTGAGTCACGGAGGAAGTAGGAAGAAGATGATATTGATGGAAACGTGTTTGTGCGTGCGTGAGTGTGTGACTGTTCTGTGATTCTGTGTACATATAACTTAGTGCCAATATTATTACTCACCTTTGTTCCAAACCCATCATCTATTGATGTTGGTAGGTTTTTGGTAGTACTAGTAAGATTGTTAAAGATCAAATTGAAACCAAACTTTAAATGTTCAATGTTTCAACTTCTTTTTATGGCAGAGTTTTTTTTTTATTATCTCATTTTCATTGGTGCAATATTTATTGCAACCTGTTCGGTTGTGTTGGATGTTCTGTTTGGTTTTATTCATCATCATCTCTTTTTGCTGATTTTGATATCTGCATGATTCAGTTGCATTAATTAATGCTAGCTCAAGAGAGTGAGAGAAAAAAATAGAGTCAATGTTAAAGAGTTCTTTACCATTTTATTGGGTAAAAAGCTAAGAGCTGAGAATGTATGTAGTAACAGGCTGGCTTAAAAGTCACGTTGTTAAGGCTTTCTTGAATTAATATTGGTGTGTCTATGTACGAACAATGAAAAACACAAAATAATTTGCATCTCATTAATTCAAAACCCAATGAAAAGACACGATTCATTTTAACAAAAATCAATGCTATAAAGAAGCTGACAACAAATGACTGATTCTTTCATAAGAGAATCCTATTGTTGGAAGTACAATTTGTATGCTTAATCTTCCTAATTATAAATAAGTGTATAGTACTATACTACTTATGATTTATGAAAAAAGGGAGTTATTATTATTATTATTATCATCATTGATTTTGTTCAAGGGAGAGGGTTACAAGTCTATACTTTGCCGTATTTATGAATTGTCAGTAGTGCAGATGCAGACAAAGTATAGAATAAAATATTCAGAATAATATTGATAATTAAAATTAAAATTTTATTTTTTATTGGAGTATATATATGAAAAGAACAAGGATATGTGAATTATTCCATGAAAGCGAAATGTAAGGAAAATGTTTCTATCAAGGCTTCTTCTATACTTCTGAGGAGGACCAGAAACATTTGTCTTTCCCTACTTTGAGTAGCATCATTTGATTAACATTTTCACTATACTCTTTGGATTCCACTCTCACTGGTCTATTATTTTATAGGCGGAAAATTATTATGGTTACGAGAAAACTTTTTGTTAAATAATGCAGTCAAAATTACAATTTTGCTGCAAGGATTTTAAACTTCACAATATTATTGCAACTGTAACTACGGTCTCAGATTGTAATTTAAAAATATTATATGATTAACTAATTTATATATAATTTTATGAATATTTTTTAATAAATTATTGAGTACAAATAAAGTTTATTCGTGAGTGTGACAAGAACATGAGCACTGTAAAAAAATGGAGAACCTTGACCGGTTGGTGAGAAAAACAATGAACATTATATGCGTTTTTGCCCGGAAGTTTATGATTCTTTCTGTTTTAAGTTGGGTCTTCTTTTTCTTGTCGCATTGCAATGCTCCTACATACCTATACGGGTAAAGTGTCCCATAAAGTTTGTCTTAATTTGCATTATTATAGATAAAGAGAGAGAGAATATATTAAATTGTTTTTCTTGACTCTAGTGGTTTTTAAATTTAATTTAATTTATTATATAATAATATTGTAGTATTTGTAGCATTTATAATTTCACATACTTATATTCCTGTGAACTGTGGCGTATTAAAATCTCAAACAGAGAAACTCTGAGACACATCAGAGAAAGCATGATAAGAAAAATGTCTATATTTAGGTCTATAAATTAAGAGGAGTGCACAAGATTGTTTCGTATGAGAACTGAAAAGTGTAAAAATAATAAAGGAGCAAATTAAAGAGAAATAACCTCTAACCAAGTTTAGACAAGTCGATGTTTGGGTGTATCCTTTTTTAAGGTGAAAAAAAGTGTGGCACGTGACAGGTGTTTGCACGTGTAGAAGGGAATTAGGAGTGGGAATGTCAGATAAGGTTAGAGAGAAAGGAGAGACTCGTGAAATGGATTGGAATTTGAAGATGAAAAAAGAAAACTAAAAAAGTGAGTGGTGTGAGTGGTAAAAGAAGCTTTCGGTTTTTAACTTTTTTTAATAATGCGTTTGAGATTGAGGTGTTGCAAAATTCTAAACACCCGTATCGAACCGCTCGCTAAAGTTACTTATTTGACCCCAGAAAAAAAAGAGCAAAACTGAAAAAGAACATTTGTGGTTATGGGGAAAATTAAACTAAAATTTTTAATAAGCACACGTTGAGTTCCCCTTTTGTTCTTTCGCCTCATATGCTTGTGGACCTCATGCATTGCCATTTTACTTACTCTCTATGTTATCCTAAAGTTTGCACTTCCATTATTTTGCATATATACATATTTAAAAAGATATCATAAATAACCTAAAAGAATAGTAATAGTTTCATTAAATTTATTTTTTTGTTAATTATTGGTATATTTTCTTTATTAAAAAAAATTCAAATTTTGAACAAATAAGAAGTATAATTCTGTAATATAAAATTTTAAGACTCTTTATCATACATTAAAATATCAAAAACCATAATTTAAGAATTGTACATATAATATCAGTTAAAAGTACAATTGGAAAAAATATATTAAACATGAATAAAAAAAATTAAAAAGTATACTCTTTTTGACAGTTTTTTTAATGCAAATACGACAACTGAGAGAATTTTTTTATTTTGAAGAAAAACGCTTTTATATAAATAAGAATCGTACCAAAATATCTTCTTTTTTTTTGTTAAAAAAATCTGATTTTTTTGTGTTCAAATGATGGGAATAGTCCAAGTTTGGCACATTAATATGACAAAATTTATCTCATACCCTCACATTGATATTTCTATTCCATAATTAAAAAAAATTATTTAATTTATTATTTTTAGAAAAAAAATAATAAGTTAAATTTATGTGTTCTGGTAAATTTTTTAAAACAAAATTGGCATACAAAATTTAAATTTTTTGAAAATATTTACTTGTAAAAGGTTTCTAGAGTACAAATTTTTAATTTTTTTAAACACAGTTATATTTTAGAAAAAAATTAAAAGTTTATCAAAACATAGATGCATTTTATAAAATTAAAAAAAAAATTAATACACAGCGTATTATGAAAATTCTAATACACAAAGTTTGAATTTTCAAAATCACGTGTATTTTGAAAAACATTTTTTAAAATTTTTAGAAACCCAAATTCAATAAAATAGAATAGAACAAGATAATTAATTTTTAAAAGAAAGTTAAAAGATAAAATATTATTTGTATAAAATGTGAAATGGGAATATAAATGTAAGTTAGAAAATCAAAATTTCTAACATAACGCCGTCCAAGAAACGGCCCAAACATAAAAATCTGTTCATTGGCCCAGCAGTATCATCATCTATGAAAATTTCCAGAAATGATAGGGAAATATAATTTACTCCACTCCTTATTTTGCTCAAATATTTTCCTGAACAAAATTATCTTTTACAATTCAGTTTTTTAAGTTTAAATATGAACTTAGTCAATATATACCATAATTATAAGGAGCTTCTTAGTAACACATTCCTTTAAAAATTAAAATTTAATACATATAACAAACATTCACATTACCACTAAAATTTAGATAACACAGACATAATAAAACTAAATACACAAGTTAAATAGACCTATATTATACTATAAAATATGTATACAATGAAACATAATACAAAAAGCGATAGACGAGCACATATCCTTTCCTAACAAATTTGTTTGAAAAAAAAAATCAATTTATTTTTTGTGGAAAATTTTTCTCAAAATAAAATTGAGATTTCTTTACATCAAAAACTGTTTGCAGAAAAAATTCCAATTTCTTTTTTTGAAACTTTTGATCTGAAATAATACAAATAATCTTTTGTTTCCAAAAAAATTATAAAAACAAATTTTTTTTCATGATATGACATCAAAATTAACAACCAATTAAGAAAAAAGATATATAACTATAATCTAAAAATCCGATTTTTTAAAATCGATTATGGAATTGATGTAGTTTGGTTGAAAAATTGGTTACTTTGAGCAACTCTATTAGCAACACTATAAATAATGTGTGCATTTCTTTTGGTCTAGTTTATTGTACATTTATTTTATTTTAATGACTAATATTATAATTATTTATGATTGATCATACATGTATATATAATATCAACGATTTATTTGATCATTAATAGTTGATGTTATTCACTTGATACTTTAAAGTGAGTGACTGACTTTATTCTCTAAAGTGAGGTTAACTTTAGAGGAGTCAAATCCTATTTTATTATATTAAAAATTTTCTCTTAATAATTATGTCTTCTTCAACTAATAAAGCGAGTTCAACTAAATGCAAAAAGTCAAAATCTGTATCTTCACATGAAAATTTTATCTCATACCCCCTTATTTATACCTCTACTTTTTAATAAAAATTAAATTACCATTACTATTTAAAAGAAAAGCTCAAATTTTAAGTTTTTTAAAATAAATTTGTGTTTTGGAACACTAAAAAAATATTGAACACAATTTGAATTTTTTTAAATACATTTTTATTTCAGAAAACCTTTATTAAATTTTCATGAACTCAAGATGATTAAGTGGATAAAAAATAATTTCTTTTTATTTTTATAAATTAAACTAATCAAAGGAATAATTTGAGTTAAACATGGAATAGGGATATAATTAGATGGATATTGGTAAAAGAAGTTCTTCACACAGTTAGTTGGGCCTTACTAAGGCCCAAGACTACAGTATAGCCCATATATGTTAAAAACAAAATTTAAAGTAAATATGCAAATACGTTTGTTACTCATACGTTAAATCAAAATTTAAAATTTATAGCATATTTACAATTCTCTTTTTTTTTTTTTACTATTCCCATTTCAAGCCCTCAGACACCATATTTTAAAGTATTGTCTACTTTGGATTTGTCTGAATTTTTATAATTTTGTCATTTGTCAAAAAGTGTCTCATTGATTTAATGAACATGAACATATTTTATAAACTATCTTTAGTCGCGATTCATAAAAGATGTACGACTTTTGGTGTAACCACAACAATAGCCTCAAGTTCACAGCGTTTGCCATTCCTCGTTGTGACAAAGACCGTCGTGGGATCGTTATATTCCAATTATTCTAAACTCATGTCCATAAGACCACATTTTTTAGGTATTGTCATATTCATGTCTCTCATGAGCTTTCATGATTTTTTATTTTTTGAAAAAATAAATCGGTGATTTGAGGAGTGAGTGACTGGTTTATAATTATCATTAGCTTAATAACCAAAGTGGGATATTTCTATGTTACCAGAACATGTACTAACTCAATTACCCTTCTTAGAGAATATATTTTTTGTAAGTTTTAATACAATTTATACAATCCATACTTTTTATATTACTCCAATACATAAATGAAAATTTGTTTTAGCCCTTTAAGGATATTGGACTAGTTTTGGCTTTGTCAGACAATGGGCCAACCCAATCTACATATTTTTATATTGAAGTCTTTCAATTAAGAAAACTGTTGATGTGTTGAACAAAAAGAAGAAGAAAATGTTAAATTAAAGTTCCCTCTCAACTACTGCTCCGACTAACCTTGGCAAAGTAGAAATATCCGGTTATTAACCAGTAGAGTAGTAGTTGCATCATGCATATATGTTTAGTTTCAAAATTGTCAGGTATAAGAACATGAGCATGATATCCTTCTGTTTTGTATCATGAACTGTGTTGTGGATACATAACCACGCATGTCCTTTTGTGTGAGGGCCTCAAGCTATGGTAGTGTCGGGATCATTATAAAATGGACAAAGTAGGTCAATAGGTATGGCAACTAAATCGGCATAGATTTTGTCTCTCTCACCCCGCCCATGTTTTTATTAGGATTTAATTTTATATTTGTAATTCCGCCTAAGTTGGAGATAAGATTTCTCTGCTTCAACCATGGATGTGTTCATGTATAAAATATGATAAATTTTTAATATATAAAAAATAATAACTACAATGAATAAGTAAATATACATAAAAGGACTAAACATAAGTATTTTTGAGAACTACGTTTCAACTCAAAATTTTAAGGCAGTAGATTTGTAGGTCATTCCTCTTATATATCTAATATAGCATTCATTTCTAGTCAATGTGGAACTAACCATTCATAATTGAATTCCAACAAATTAATACCAACGTCACAAATTCGTTCCATCTCGAGTTTTGATTTTGAGGAGCACATGCACTAAGTTAATGTAATTTTTTTCTTAAAATTAAGAGGGTTTGGACGAATGCAAGTGCACTTTTGATTGCTATGCCTACGGTCCATGTAATTTTGTGTGCTAGAGTAAAATTGTCCTGCAAAAATGAAATTTTCCACCATATTGTACTATTGACATTTTATGTAGTTTTGTATATTTTTTCAAGACATTTTCAAAGCTGCAAAGAACATTTCAACCAGACCTTTATCACTGTAATTTTGGTTGAAATACTTAATAGCTGTAAATGTTAAACTACATGATGAATTTGCACAAAAATCTTTAAGTTTCATTTTCACTCATTTTCATTGTTTCAGCCTTTTGCACCAATTTATAATTAAAATACAGAAATTGATTGGCCAACAAGCACAAGTATCAATAATCTTATGCACACACTTGTACTCTTGTAGCTTGTTGTTTCTCGTCTTCTTGCTACTTTATCTCGAGAGATAAAGAAACGCTTGCAGCATTAAGTTTTTTGCATCAGAGGATATGTTTCTTTGTTTGGTTTTAGTTTTTTAATAGAGTAATCCAATAATTCAATTTGGACACGTGATTGGGTGAAGTTAATGTAATTGACAAGTAGCACTCATGAAAATAATTCTGAATTGGCGCATATAAAAATATAAATAAAAAAACAGAGAGAGAAAGAAATGAGAGGGGAGGCAAGATAAGGAATTAGGGGACCACTATTACGTCTTTTGTTTTTGTGTTTTGGAAATTGTGAATTAAATTCCCATAATTGTAAATGGTAATGGGAACACTCAAGTTACCATTGGTCGTATGGATGAAAAAACTCGTAAATTGTTTCAATATTTCAATATTATTGGGTGTGTTGGTCTCTACAATTAAAAAAAAGTTAATGGTGAGTATATTTAAGTAAAATAAATAGGTTCAACAATAAATTCAAAATTAAAAATTAATTTTAGAGATAAAAGTATTAAATTTTATTGTTCCAAATTGATTCAAGAAACAAAATCATCTTAAATATATTTAAGCCTAAATATTAGAATAAAGATTAATAATATTAAATCCTGGTTCCTTATCTGCTTTCATTGAATATATAAGTTGTACCAAATATTAGAATAAAGGTTATACTAACATGTGTCTAAGTTTACATATTAAACATTTCACAAATAGTATTTACATCTTGAAAATGTAAAATGCACCATTTTTGAAAGAAAAAAAAACACGATTTTTCAATATAAAATTTTCATCTTTTATATATTATATTACGTGTTAACATTTCCTTTAAAATAGTAATAACAATCTTTAGAATCAGTTTTAAGTCGTGGAAAATCAAAATCAAATATGCACTTAAATATTTTGTTTGATAGGGTAAGGGAGTTATTTGAGGTAGTTGCAGCATTAAGAAGAAAGGTGGTGAATTGGGGAATGGGGAATTTCTGGCAACAAACGAACTCGTGAGATAAGCATATGACACTATGACGCAAACCACCATAGACCATGCACATGCACACAAAATAAAAAGCAATATTGACTCTGTTCTTACGCCAAACTGCAACATTACATTGTAGTAAATAAATACACACTTTTCTCTCTCTAATGTTACATCCAAACAACCAGTCAGATTCTTGGACTGCTATGATTTTCTTAATTGAGCAACAACAAATTTATCCAACTTGCGAGTGATGAAAATCATGCACTCACAAACGCGCATGCGATGTTGTTTGCTATAAGCAAACTGCTTTAGACTTCTTTTTTATGTTGTGTTAGTCCCATATTATTAATCAAGGAATTTTAAAACACACAGAATTCATATCACTATTCCTTAACTTAATTTTATAGAATAATTTTATTTTTACCAATTTTTTATTTAATTTTTTATTTAATTTTAAATAACAATTAGATATTTAATTTTCTAAAATGTCAATCATATTATTATTTTTTTAAATTAATCATTATTGTAGTATTCAATATTATCTGACTAATTAAAAATAATTCAAAAAAATAAATTATAATATTTTTAATAAATATTTTACAATTATTATTATCAAATTTAAAAAATTATCAATTTACAATTATGACTCAATTTTGAGTTCATATTTACATTCTTATTACATTACACACACAAAATAACGTGAAATAAAAAATAAAAATAAAAATAAAAATAAAAACAACAACAATAAAAATTGCATTTCTCCTTATTCTACTATGCAAAGCAGTGCCCCTTCCCTTTCTTTCCAGCCTCATTTTTTTCCTTCCTTTTATTGATAAGGCTATATAACCTTGACTCATAATGCACTCATATTTATTATTTTTTCTCTAATTATCTGAGATTGTTTGATGTTTGTTGCAGTACAATAAAAAATTCATAACTCAATTTTATCTCTTGGACACATAATCATCATTATAGTTTATAAATTGAGACAAAAAGTCAAGGAGGAAAAGAAATTTGGGAGTAGAAAATTTGGCTGATTAGAAAAAATTGAGAAGAAAAAATGAGTTTTATTTTTTTCATCAGAATATAAGAAGGAAATTTTTTCTTTCTTTTTGTTTCTGAAATCAACATCGTAAAAAATGACAGATAAAAAAAGGTGAAAGAGATCCAAAATTAATATCTTCATTCATCAAATCAAGTGATAACATGGAATATTCAAATTCATTTTAATAACACCATCAACAAAAATCAAATAAAAAATATGAATCTAGGTGAGGACCCGATAACTCCATCTCTGTCATCCCCAAAGTCCACCACCGTCTGTATATCCGTTTAGCTTATGGCATGTATCTCCTCCCTCTCACATTTGTTCTATTTAAGTTCTGTTTTGTTTCAGGTTGTTGAAAGTGTATCTGTTTTCCCTTTTGTTTACTTGAAAATAATTGGTGTGTTATGTTTTTTTTTTCATGGATGATGTTGTGATATAAGTGGTAGCCCATCCAATGTTCTAATTTAAATCAAATAGAGTGCCAATAAAATGTTCTTAAAATTTGTTAAGTTGAAGTAATTTGACGAGAAATTGTGCAATGTATTTGTGCTGTTTTTTTAATAACTCCTTTTTAGAAAGAAAAAAATTATAAAATATTTTTCAATAAAAATTATGTACTACTTTTATTTTTAATTTTGAGTTAGAGGGAAGTGATTTACTAAAAACAGCTTTACGAAATAGCGTTATTTTATATAAAAGCGATCTTGTATGGCTAATAATTTTTATTGTTATCAACTCATAATTTTTTTTTAAGAAACTATAATTTTAAGGGGAAAGTTTTGTCCGATAAAATAAGTTTTTTCAATAGTTTTATTTTGACAATTTTTTGAAAAGAAAATTATTATATTTTATTTAAAAAACAGTTAATAGTTTTTTGAAAGTATTTTTAAAAAATTGAATTAAAGAGTTAATATATATGATTCCACGTAATTTTATTGATTTTTTTATTTTAGATTTTCTTCGGTGAAATATTTTAGTCATAAAGTATTTTGACCCATTTAACGTATAACATATAGATTGAATCTAACCGACAATATAGTTGTAAAATTGACACATTTTCTTAAATCTTTTTGTGTCACCTTAAGTCAAATTCCACCATTCTTCTTCAAATAATTTCTCAACAAAATGCATGATAAAACCACTAACCACTCATCATTCATTCTGCTTTACTTCTGGGAAGTGACTGTGATGATAAAGTGAACAACATCTTGAAGAAAAAGATGAAGTGTTAACAACAAGAATAAAAAACGCATAAAGGTTGATGCACATAATTTTCCTCTTTATTCTATATTGTTAGATGTTTCGTATTATTGTATATGTGACTAGCACTTCTTACATTACATTAACGAATTAATAATCACCACTCAAAGTATTAACTAACTATCATTTAACATTTATTGAAAGATGAATTTGATAAATGTTTTATAGAATAAAAAAATTAAATCAAAATATTCATATTTTCATAGATTAAATTAAAAATGTTTTAGGAATTTTATTTGTTAGCAATTCACACACGTAACGAACACTTAATAATATTTAGTAACATGCTTTAACAAAATAATGAATTTGAACAGGGTCGGTCAAATACGATATAAAGCATGAAACCAAATTATTAGCTAGAGTTTTTTCAAAAATTAATAAATAAATTATTAATATTTTATAATTATAAAAATAAGACATTTCAACTATTATAAAATAACATCAATAATTCATGTAAATTTTTCCATCTTTTAGTTGAAGAAGAGAATAGTGTATGAATATTGTACCACTCCAATGACGCATGTTAATACTATATTTACTATTTCTCTCATGATTTCTCACTTTATAACAAGTATTTCTCATATGGACAATATGTTTACTTTTTGTGTCATGATTTCTCAATTTATAATTAATATTTTTCTTATTTCTACCCTCTTTATTAGCCAATTTACTAAAACTAGTATTAAATAATTTACAATAAAAACAAAATATTTTATTTAATTTATATAAAATTTTATCAATTTTAGTTTTCATAATATTAAAATACAAAATATTTTTATTAAATAAAAAAGATTTAATCTCTCTTTATTAAATAAAAAAAATTTATTTTTTTAGAGAGACTTAAATCCTTTGTTTAATTCGATAATTTATCTCTTTACATATTCAATACAAAAACTATGAAAGTTTTTATAACCGATAATCCATCTCTTTACATATTCAATACAAAAAAAGTTTTTATAACCAATAATTCATCTTTTTACATATTCAATACAATTACATATTCAATACAAAAACTATCCAAATTTTTATAACCGATAATCCATCTATTTACATATTCAATACAAAAACTAAAGTTTTTATAATAAAACTAATTAATGTTTTGTGAAGTGACGAGAGCATATCCCACAAAAGTGGTTGAATCAATGTACCATGTACCAAACTGATGATAAAAAAATGAGTTTTGTATATTCAAATAAAAAATTCAGCATTAATAATACATCTACCAAAACCTAAATTTACAAATGATAATCTATGATAAAGTAAATAGGCTATATACATTTGATTAACAGTGTAAAAAAAAAATATATCCTTAAAAATGATAATCTAATTATTACAATTTTACTCGTAAACTACAGTTATCTGATAAATTTATATAATTTGATTTTTAATATTTTATCATAATTTATAATTATTTATTTTTTTCAATTTTTTTAATATATATTTTTTATATATATATAAAATTTAACTACTTTCATGCTTCAATCAAATTTATAAATAAGAGTTTCCTCCAAAATTAACAAAATAATTTTTCAAATTTATAAATAAGAGTTTCCTCCAAAATTAACAAAATAATTTTAGAAGTTTAATTAAAGTTTGGTGAAATTAACAAATAATTTTAGAGGTTTAATTAAAGTCCAATCATTCTTAGGTCCATAAAATATGTTAAATATATTAATTT
>JBBPBS010000276.1:7054215-7083633 GCA_037974835.1 Cicer judaicum
ATTAATTTTATTAACAAATAATTTTTAGAGGTTTAATTAAAGTTATGTCATTAGGTACATAAAATATGTTAAATATATTAATTTTTATTGATAAAATTTTAACTCAAAAATTTCTTATAAATAAAAATAACAGTATTTTATAAGAAATTTTATAATAACAAAATGTGTCGTTTAAGAAAGTAAAAGTAATAGTATTTTTTAAAAAAATATTAAAAACTTTAGGTGGTTGTCACTACCATATATCTTAAAAAATTACAGTGAAGATGTATAACGCTAATTGTCAACACATTATTATTATTTTTTTATTGGATGCTTTAATATGTGAGTTGTTGGTATAAATAAATGCCAAAAAATTAACCATCTAGTTAAATTAAATATTATTCAAAGATATTTTAAAAAAAAAAAAATTTTGAGTTAAATATAATTAAATTTATTATCTTTTCTAAAATAAAAATATGTTTTTATTAAATCAAATAAAATAGAAATATTTTTTGAGTAAATATTATTTTAAAAAAACAAATAGAGCAAGTGATATGATTAATTAATAATTGTTTTCAAACTTGAGCATGTAAGTTGGATGGAGCACGGAAAATATTTTATTATTAAATTTGACTCGTATGAGTTAGAAATTTTGGCCACTGACAATTATCTTTAAACAAAATTTTTAAAATTAATAATTATATTCTACAAAATTTATATTTTAATCAAATTCATAACTCAAATATTGAAATAAACTCATATACTCATCTATATGAACATCAAATCCATCAAATAAAGAACTCACACTTTAAGATTTGATCTCATATTACCAATACATAATCTTCTTATTTTTTCCATCATTCTCCAAATCAAATCCCTAACTTGAATCTTAAAATGTGAGTTATATATTTGATGAATTTGATATTGTTGTTGTTAGAGATGAAAATATGAGTTAATTTGAATATTTGAATTATGAATTTGATGAAAATATGGATTTCGTTTTAGATGATTACTAATTTTGTGTTTTTTATTGTAGATAATGATAAATTTTGAAGTAAAAGTTAATGTGACGAAAATCGACGTGAATTGTGACCTTTTTAAAATTTAGATTATGCACTAATATTATACTCTCAAGTTGTTTTTGGAGTGGAGATGGTTAGATAAAAAATAATCTTACATTTAATAAGTATGATCAAGAAAAATACTATAAGTTTGAAATATGCGTGATAAGTGTATTGAGGGTGTGAGAAAAAAAAATATACATAGAGTAGAGTTTAAAAAGATCCACATAAAAAATTTATATTGGTTCACATCATATAGGTTACTCTAGTCCTCACACCTTTTGTTAGATTTTTTTTGGTGCTCAGAAACTCGTCATTGATCTTTACCTTTTCCACTATGTATTTTCTTAGCCTTATCACACTTACAACACTCTATTTAAGTTTGGAATAGTGTGTATAATGAAGAGAATAATGATAAGCTTTAATAACAAATATATTTTCTTGTAAATCATTCTTTTGATGTTTAAAGATTAATACTTATATATTTATAGTTGTCTTTTGAGCTTCAAACATAGGGAGCAAAATATAGTTGTTCGAGATTTTGCTAAGTTTTCTTGAATTTGTCTTTATTTGTAAAACTGCCATTTAGCCTTGATCTTTGTGTTAAGTATGCTGAGAGGATGATTGTGATGGTTTGTTCTTGAATCTGGTTTAAGTATAAGGATGAAGCGTCTATTTTTTTTAGTCTTAGTCAATGGAGATTTTGCTAAGTTTCTTTGAACTTGTCTTTATTTGCAAAATTCTCATCCAATCTTTATCCTCGCGGTAAGTATGTTAAAAGGATGACATCTATTGTATATCTCCATATTTGATTTAAGTATGAAGACCGAGTTTCTATTTTATTGAGTCTTGGTGTTATTGTTGTTCTTTGTTTTCCCTTTTCGAAATACTTTGACCAGTGTGTCTCTCATGTCAAGTAAATCACCTTTATTGTATCTTTGTGCTTTTCTATTCAAATTTGTTATAAGGATATCATATGCGTCTATCCTCATCTTGAGACTATATTCATCCTCTTAATTAATAAATTATAAGGATGCTCCTGGATGTTCATCATTGGATCTATGTAAGTCTTTGAGAGATGATTGTATGTCTTTCTTTCTAATATATGACTGTTGGAATTTACTAGTTAGATACCTTTTTCTATAATATGATTTCTAAAATACATTCTTATTATCCTATTGACCTCTTATGGATGAAAATGTTATTTCTTGTTTTCAATCCCTTGAAAATCATGATTAATGTACTTTTCTTACTTCAAAGGCTCTATACAGTTTGAATAATGTTGACATAGTGTTTTTGCATTGTTCACATAAGATCTCATTTTTATGTATGAGATGATTTTTTTTTATAATCCATCTTTGAATTATGTTAAGTGTGAGATTGAAGGTTTTTATCTCCCACATACGAGTACGTGATTGATGCGATATCACTTTTATGTTTATTTTTGGTAAACCTCGAATAGTGTAAACAACTTACCAACTTTTGTGTGTTGTACTTTACCAATTACGTTTGCAATAATTATGAGATGAAAAATTTGATAAATATTTATATTCAGATATGAGATTGTGAAGAATATTCATTCTCAGACCTTAGATTATGATGAATGTCCATCATCGGATTTATCCTCACATACAAGATTTTGAAGAATATTCATTATCGGATCTTAGATTGTGATGAATATCCATTATCGGGTTTATCCTCATATATGAGATTGTGAAAAATATTCATCATAAAAAATATCTTCAGATCTAAATACTTGATCTTCTAATTTTCATATAGACACATCCTGACCTATAATTTTTTGTGAATTTTTCAAAAAAAAATTACGTGTGATTGAGATACAACATATTGCGATAATCATTATTGGATTGAGGATAGTCATATTTATATTTATGAATTAAGCTCATCAATTCTTTATTATGGTTAAGTACGTTCCTTGCAATTGTGTGGTAACAAGATACATTATCTATTATAGGTTCCACATGTATTCAATTTTGCAAGTACAACTATACTTGTATTCTTGTTGATGACCTACCAACATGACATTATTTTGAAAACTATGATGACTTTTTCATCCTCTCAACTAAAGCTTATATGGTTGTCAACTTTGAATATCTTAATGAAGTCTATGATCTTATTAGTGTAATCTTTTGATGTTATTTTGATTCTTTTATTCTTTATGTTCTTTCAACAAAAAATTCAAATACAAACATCAATAGATTACCATTTATAAAAACTTAACATGTATTTCATAAAATTTATTGTTATTAAAAAAACATATAAAAAGTTTTTATATAAATGATCAAATCATTACTCAAAATTAAATAAAATATTAAATTGAAAAAAAATAAATAAATCATTAAATTATTTTCTAAAATGAAGTTAAGGAATAAAAAAAAAAATATTTTTCTTTTAAAAACTATTATGACACCGCTCCCTATTTGAGTTAAACTATAAACTTTTCTATTATAAAATAAAATTAAAAAGAAAAAATAGAAGCTTGTAATTAAAAAAATATTTATATGCCGCTTTCGGGACTTTTTTAAAGTGTATACAAAAAAATTAGTCTAATCAAAAGCCAACTTATAACCCCAATTAAAACTGCGACTATATTCATACTATGTACTATTAATTAATTAGGATCGTTTGAATTATTAAAAAGGTTTGATTTTAATCATACATATTTTTAAAGCTGCATATAAATATAATTGATATTTTGTTTAAAATGTAATTTTTTTTATATAGGTGAGGTAGTAAAATTAAATTCAAAAACTAATGAATCATAATTTTAATTTATCTAAAAATGATCACAAAAGGTCTAATATTAGTGAACCACCAATAATAACAAAATGTATCGTACATAGAGATGTCAAATGGGTAGGTTTGAATCGATTTATTTTAAGTGAATCAAATTAAATACATGGGTTCATAAAGTCCAATTTATATATTAATTGAGTACAAAAATTTAAGTTTGGTCGAATCACTTTAGTCTAATTGGTCGATCCTCTTTCTTTAAAAAAAAAATATATATATATATTTCAATGTTTAATTTTTTTTAATGTTCAAAATTTATATAAAAAGAAATATAAAATAAATAAATCTCCTAAACTAACGAGGTATATAATACATAACACCAAAGCAGAGAAAGAAACAACGGCATGTAATGATGTAAAACAAGTTTAATGGAACCATAATTTTTTATCTGTTTTTTTTTTTTTTCTGACATAATTATGTTAAGCATTTTCTAATTTTTTTATCTCTGGTAAGTAAATTGGGGCGAACTGAAAAATTAAATTGATTAATTTCCTTACAATGAGAAAAGAAAGAAAATGAAAAGTTCCAATTTGCTCTTTTAAATATAAAAAATCCATTTAAGCTTTCTGTTCTTCAAATAGATCAGTTTGATGTCTATAAATCAGTCTAATCCAACTCCATTTTTAAGCTGAATTGAATAGATTGAGCCAAAAAAATCTCTATATTTCGAAATGACTTTTTTACAAACTGACTATACTAAAATGTTGGCAAAGTAGCCTGACCCACTGGATCCGACTAGCCCACCCGATGGGTGACCCATTTTAAAACTTTACTGTTGTCCTGTAAAATCGGGTTCCCTATGAATTGATTATAGTTATACCACTAACTTGTCTCCTTATCAACGTCTACATCACATTATTGTGCCATTCAGGGTCCACACATTCCGATCGATTGCAAATAATGACTAGTAAATATCCAAATCCAAAAACACGCAAACACATGTTCATTCATCATTGTTTTACATTTGATTCATTGATTCTTGTGACTTTGATCTTTATCCTAATATACTGCATGCAAGTGAGATTAATGTATATCAAGTCACCTAATTTATACTAGATTCAAGTTAGCTTATAAGTCAATTTATTTCTCAGCAATAACCGACTTATTTAACAATTTCATGCGCATTGAAAAGTATATAAATAAAATAAATTATATTTTTCATAAAATTATCATTTTTAAATACCGAGTTATTTATTATTGGTATAAATATAAAGTAAAATATATTAAATTTAAAGTCATAAATGAAGTATTAATTATTTAGAAAATACAATTAAAAAATAAAATTAATATCCCCTTGAAATTGAGTATTAATTATTTTTGGATAATTTTTCAATAAATAGTTCAATTATTGTAGAACAGAATGAGTGATTTTTTAATTTACTTATTGATAATAATAATTAAAATTTTATCTATCTTTAAATTACAACATCCATTTTTTTCTAAGAAATCGATAATTAACATAAAAAATCAAAGTATTAATTCAATAACCTTTGATCTACATTAGTAGCATATACTCATAAAAAGCTATAAATCACAATTTTTTTATATAACATGTGTTTTAAGTGTACAAATCAGATAAAAATACATGTATGAAATGAGTATTTTACATTTCTTTTATGAAAAATTGCTGTGGTAAATCAAATATAATATCGGCTTTTACATAAAATAAGTATCATAAGTGATAGAACCATAATCATAAGTATCATAAGTGATATAATCATAACCATCAAATAGCGATCATAACAATTCCATAGTATGATGAACATTATAAATATACATGTTAATCAAATACGAAGAAGGAAGGTTTTTCATCAAATCATTAAATCTCAAAGTTTGTCATTTGATTGATGGTGGTTATCGACCTATAGTTATGGTAATGTTCGCTATTTGACGGTGGAGACCTGTTTGATGGTTATAATTATAAGTTCAATTACCTTCACTCACGCATACCTTGGCTCAAATGGTATCTGACTGTGGAGACCTATATATCACTCACTCACGCTCATATCTTAGCTCAAATAATTTATGGTGACTTAAATTAAAAGAAATGCTAGCAATTGTGCTTGGAACATCAATTAAGAAACAACAACTATAAAATTTTAATTATAAAAATATATTAAAGTTGTATTTTTAATTATTTAATAATTGAAATTTTATATTCATTTTGTCTCACACATATATATATATATATATATATATATGGAGAGAGAGAAATATATAAAATAAAATTATTAAAAAATTAAGATATATATTTTAAAATTATTTTGAAGAACAAAAATTATTCATTATCATGTATCACATACGTATAAAAATCTCATATGAGATTTATGTGTTTACCTCTAAAAGCGTCAATGAGGACTAATCGACAACACTATGATATGATAGTGTTTATATTTTGTCTACATGAACGATTGTATCACAATGTGTCAGTATTAGTTGATAGCTACAGTAAAAATCATTCTAGGGTTAGATTAAGAGAAGACGCAATATGTCATATATGCTCCTTCCTACCTTATTGTCATATTGGACTTGTACGCTATAAGTCCAATTCATTTTATTTAATTAAATCACTAATCAATTAAATTATTATTTAATTAAATAATTTTTAATTTAATTTTTACTTTTTTGATTTGACTATTCTATTGTGTGAATTATAGACTATCAATTAATTGATAATAATTTAAAATATTAAATTAATATTAAATATTATAAACAATGAATGTCATCTAGCAATCCATCAATGCTATCTAATTAATTAGAGAATCGATGATACGATTTTAATCTTATCATGATCACTGGTTACTAAGTACCAAATATCCCTTCATTCAAATGTCTTAATTAAACACAAGTCATATAAAATATAATTTTTGTTAGATTCAATAATTTGTTTTTCGATTCTCGAGTATACGTGCAATCACTAATGTACTTAATGTCTTATATATATATATATAACACTATATTGAGATGTCCACAACACAACTCTTACGATGCAGGAGGAATGAATCTTATTTACATCACTCACACCCCTCAACTTGATTTATTGTAGATCCAATAACCACTGTTATAATTGTACTATTACAAATAATATTTAATGGTCTCAAAATATACAACTCTTCAAGTATGGATTATAATGACTTGAAGTACTACTCAATATGGTCATATGAGAATAGTTAACGACACATTTATAACTATTATGTATCGTTCTCATAATAGATCAACATGGTACAAATGTTATTCATAATATGTATACCTTTGTGAATATTTGATATCTTATATTCATAACATGTGAGATGTGATCATTAGTATATATATATAACAACTTCTATGATTTATTGTTGTCTCATTTAATTGTAAAATTAGATCAAAGACAAATTAAGAATATTGTCATTATGTTCAATAAAGTCTCACGATTAAGTTACACTTAATGTTTTATTAAACAGATTAACTATTTTAAGAAATTTATTATGCCTTAAATAAATTCATATAATAAATTAAAATTTCATATTACTACATAAATAATTGTAAGTGTCATGATATAAATATTAATCAAAGAAAAATTGTTGACTTATAGAACTAACTCTTACTTATAAAATTATGGAGAGCGGATATAATTTTAGCAATAATATTTAATATAACGGTAATGATTAGATAAACACAATAATAACAAGTATTAGTTTTTTCTTGAGTGATCAGATTTTTGCTTCCTTATCTTAGGAAGATTGTAAAAGGAGGGAGATAAAAACAATCAATCAAAATATTTAGTTTATTTTTGTTTCTTTTGCTCTCATAGTAAGAACGTAACTATTTTTCTTATAATTTATACACGTTGAATTATCATTAATTATTTAGCATATGACAGTATATGATTTTGCAATCTCCAAATATTGATTTAATTATTTATCAAAATTTCTCATTATGTACACCTTCAATTAGAGTTTATTAATTAAAACTAAACTTTTTTTTTTAGGAAACTAAAATATGAAACTCTATTATAGTGGCAAGATAATGAATACAAATAAATTAAGGTGGTGAAAGGTAAAAAGTGAAAACTATAATAACTCGCTAGATTTCCCGCAGAGGGATGATACTCAAAATAAAGCAAGGTAAGTTTCAGTGTTGCTGCATGGTAAGTTCGTTAACAAATCCGGCACATCAAGCAGGTTCCATCAGAATCTGATCCATCTCGAAAAGCGTTCCAATGAGAGAATAGTAAGATATTTTAGGTTGTAGCTGCGGCACACAAAGGGTAATAGAGTGCACTTACCTTTCTTTCAGATGGTAGCCACGTGTTCAACTCATTTGCATCAGACAGATCTCCACGGTCCAAGTAGGACACTATCCGATCTGATCATTAAAAAGGGTTTGGTAAAAATTTCTGACACCTGCCCCGTGGGTGGGGCTTTGGGGTTTTTAAGAGAAAGTTAAATTTAGGACAAAGTAGCACTCTCACAATTCCACTCAATGTTATTATAATCTATCTCATCCATCTGTTCCATATCGAGAATCGTTTAACTTTTTTTCATGAAATTAAGAAATATAATAATTAAAATAAAATAAAAATCATTTTAATTATTAATAATTTTTTTATTATTAAAATTAAATTATAAATTATAAATGACATTTATTTTTAAATAGTTTGTTTTTTATAATGACATATTGCTAACGGGATGAAGTAAATTATTTTACTATATCAAAATGACTCACAAGAACAAGATAATTATTATCGCTGTATACATTTTCAATCGATGGAACCTCTTACATATAAAAAATTCTCATTATTAAACTCTATAGCTCTTGCAAATTAAAGTAGGATATTGTTAACGTATGCCATAAAAGCAAATTAGAGCTGATGTTAAAGAAATTAAAATAAGAAAAAATTATATTTTTTAAAAGAGTAATTTTTTAAAATTGAATTGTCAACTTCAGAGTATTTATTTTTATTTTTGATTTTGTATCATGTGGCATTAAAATACAAGTTAATATTCTTTAATTGAAAAAATTTGTCAAAAATGTATATTTGTAAAAATACAAAACTTTATCCTAATCATCCAAAACATGCTTACAAAATCCACATCAAATTACAAATATACTAAAAGTCTAGCACAATCCGAAAAGATTCGTATACATCGATCTCAATTGGATATGATAATCTTTGTTGAAAAATTACTAATAATATCTTTTACAATAAAAATGTATATTAATATTATGAATATTTTAATTTTAATACTTAGATAAATTATTTTTATAATTAAAATTTTAATTAAAATATAAAAAATATAGTATTTTAAAATAAACATAAAAGATAAAAATATAAAATTTAATTATATTAATTATTAAATATGATCAAATTTATTTATAAATAACATGTTATTTAATTTGATGATTAAATTTGATAGTTTAAAATAATGATGAATTTTAAATGTATAAATATATAGTATATGATAATAATATAATATGCCTTCACCTATACACGGCACGTAGCGTCCTCCAACAGTTCTTTGACATATTCAACAGTACCATGTGAGTTTCTTCCTAATTTGAAATCAAGATCTTTCCCAAATAGGAAACGTAAACTATTAAACACAAGAATTAAAAGCTCAACAACTTTGTGATGATTAAGGAAAGGAGGGAATAAGTGAAGCTTCACCTATACCTACAGTTTTTCTTTATTTAATTGATCAGGTGATTGATGTTTTATCTTGTACGTAAGTTCAATTATTTAATTATATTAATTAGAATTTTAATTTAAATAACAAATATTAATTTTATATTTTAAATTTGAATTTTAAAATTTTACAATTGTATTAATTTGTTTACCATTTCTTCTACCGATGATAAAAAAATAAAAAATAAACTACGTATACAATTAATGTCAAAATCACATTGACTGCAAATCAATTCCTGATACTACATACAATATTCACAAAATTATTTATAACAATATTGAAGCTAATATGGAAGTTTAAAAGTGACATAAAATTTTAAATGATTGAAATCGACTCAAAAATAACAATAAATCCATTGTCTTAATCTTAAAAATGAAAAATATTATTACTTATTTTTTGAAATCCATTTATAAAAAATAAAGAATTATAACATTTACTTATGACGTAGTATATATATGCACTTATGTTACTTAAGAAAAATATGGACTGGTCGATCTCATAGAGATTAATCATCTGCAAAAATAAAAATAAAGGAATTAATATTAATAATATATAATTTAATTGTAATGAATTATCAATGAAAGATTCATTATAATAATACATAAAAATAATTGTTTATGCCATTTTTTAGTTTAACTTTTTATAACAATTGAATTTTTTATTTAATTTTATTTTATGAGTTGGTCTTTTATTTTATTTTAAGTAAATAATTTAATTTTTTATGTTTTAAAATATTAATAATATTATTTTTTTAATAAAAAATTATCAAAAATTTGAAGTAAATTTTTAAATAAACTTATATTTTTATTCTTTATATTTTAAATTATTATAATAAAAATAAATAAATTAATTAATAAATAAAAATTAATAAAATATTTTCTAAAATTAAGTTAAAAGATCACACGAACAATTATATTTAAAATAGTATGAATTTAAAACTAATTAAAAAACAAGTCAATGAATTTTAATTGTTTAACCGTTGTAATGGATTAAAAATATAAAAAAAAATGGTGATATGTATTAATTAAATCGTAATATATATATAAAAAAAGAATATGAGATAATATTGGTTCACTGCTACCTGTTATATATATGGATGAAATATACTAAGTTACAAGGTAGGGAGTCACCGCCTGAAAGATGTCTGTTCCCAATATCACTATTTTATTCAATTTTTTCACTACTCTTTCTTCTTTCTCACCAATCTAGTCTTCACTCATTTCACAGTCTGATACAACTCCTATTCCTCTCTCTCTCTCTGCTCATCTGCCATATTTTCTCATCAGTTTTTTCAGTTACCCTTTAAATACTTGTCCATCTTTTTCTCCAATTCCCACTTCACCTTTTGTTTCTACTTTCACTTCTCTGTCCCCAAAAATGGACTGTAATAACCACATAAAGTCATCTCCATCTTCAGAGGAACAGAACATCGACATGATGTTAATGATGATGATGCAGCTCCCAGAATTTTCATCTTCATCCAACGGTCACGATTCCATGGTACCATTTCCACCGTCAGATCATGAGTACTACAACTCTGCTAATACTTCTAACAACACACTTCCTCTTGCAGATTTAATCGATAATAACCCTCCTAATCCTAATCCAATTCCATGGTCTTCATCATTTACCAATTTACCCTTACAACCAAGCACCACAAACACAATCTCTTTCACTAACAACTCCCCATTAATCGTTCAAGAAACCCCCCCAACGTTGTTTTCAAATTATCCGAACGAGGTTGTAACAAACCTTTACGGTACAGTGCCATCAGAGAAACGAAACTCAATGGCGGCGATGAGGGAAATGATATTCAGAATAGCAGCGATGCAACCAATTTACATAGACCCTGAATCAGTGAAAGCACCAAAGAGAAGGAACGTGAAGATTTCAAAGGATCCACAGAGTGTTGCGGCACGACACAGAAGAGAAAGAATAAGTGAAAGGATAAGGATATTGCAGAGAATGGTGCCAGGTGGAACTAAGATGGATACTGCTTCAATGTTGGATGAAGCTATTCATTATGTTAAGTTTCTTAAGACACAGGTTCAGTCACTCAAGGAACGTGCTGCTGTTGCTGCAGGTAATAATAATAGAACAGTTTCAGGGATAGGGTTCCCTGCTTCAATGTCAAGTACTAGTACTTACCAAGCTCGCACTCTTGAACATTATGGAGATGCATGACAAATGTAATCGATTAAGGTTTCATTCATTAATTAACATGTATAACTATAACTAGCTACCTAGCTCATCAATTAATCAAATAATAGTACTCTCCGTGCTTTTAAATTGTGATGTGCTCGTGCTCGTGCTCGTGCTCGTGCTCCTCATCACGGTTATACGGTACACCTATATATTACTAACAAATGTGGTGTAATGTCACTAAATTGCAGCTGAAAATATTGTTATTTTAAAACAATTAGAATCTCTATATTTCAAGGTTTATCACTTTAGCCTATATAGAGTCTTTTATATAATTTTGTACCAATTTGATGTATGTCAATTTATTAGCCTCGCCAATTTATCTTAAATTCGATTTAGTATTCTAGAGTGAAATTCTAGTTGTACTAATTTGTTATTATTAAATAATAAACGGAATCTCTAATTATGTTGCTCCTTCCTCTTCTGTATTCTGGTTTTTTTCATGTTCAATTGCACGGTACTTATTTTTAGGGTAAGGAAAGCTTGGCCAAGTTGTATATTTATTTGGAGACAACTTCGATGCAGAAAACATAATGTACCAGTAATATTGATATCGATATATTTGGCTATTTGTTTTAATTTTTAACGATTATATAAATTATTTTTATAATAAAAATTTTAATTAAAAATTATAAAAAAATTAAAAAAGACTTAAAGTATAAAAATTAAAAGTTATAACACAGTCATATTAATTCATTAAAATTTGACTCTCACTAAGAAAGATATGATGGAGCGTTGGCGTATGGAAGAAATGAAAATAATAATATAAAGACAGAGGAATAGGATAAACTTAATTGATATTAAATTTTTTTTTGACTCGTTTAATTTGATTGAATAAACAAAGGAGGAAATCATTGATATACTTTAGAATGATTAAGTTAATGCAACTATTTTATATTTCACGTGCTATATTTTTAAATAGATAAATACTACTAGTAAACAGTATCATTAAAATACTTTCTAATTTTCAATTATTCAACGAAAAAAGTTCATATATCAAATGTTATTTTTCTTAATTTTTGTACTGGGAGAGAGGCAGGGAGCAATGTGCTAAACATGGGTGCACGAAAATTTTAGGCTCCCGCCGTTGGGTACATGTACGGCCATAATGGGAGACAAACTGGTCTGAATTTGCGAGGCCGATTGTTTTTTCCTGTCAAGAATCAAGATACCAACAATTTTTTTAACAGTCAAAGTTCTTTTACTATTTCATCTCAAGAGAAATAATATCTAAAATAACTTTTGGAATGCAAAAAATTGCTTCTTAATTTGCTAAATTAGCACAATTATTTAATTAGTATCAATTCATATTTTTTATTTACAAACTAGAAAACCAAATAGTCTATGTAATCTATGAATTTTTTTTTAATTTAAGTTCCTCTGTGTTATAAACATGAAAAAGAAAATATTAGTGTGTATTTGATTTTGTAAAATTTTTGTATGAGATAATTTTGTTTAAAAATG
Source organism: Cicer judaicum (assembly GCA_037974835.1). Taxonomy (NCBI): domain Eukaryota; kingdom Viridiplantae; phylum Streptophyta; class Magnoliopsida; order Fabales; family Fabaceae; genus Cicer; species Cicer judaicum. The sequence goes on from JBBPBS010000276.1 coordinate 7,067,402, forward strand.
AGTTGCTTAATGTAAAATTATTTCTTTTTGATTATATTTACGTAATTGTTAATTGAACAATTAATTTATGTCAAACTTTAATTTTTGAAATAAAATTAACTAAATGTTAATTTTAAGTTAAAATCAATTTAATCAGTTTTATTTAAATATAATTAAGTATATTAAAATTAATTTTACATCTTTAAATTCGATTTAAGCATAAGAAATTAATAAAAGAAATTATCAAAACAAATTTTTTATTATTGTAAATTTGTTTGAAAAAGAAATCAGTAACCGTTCCAATATCTTGAGAATATATATATATATATATATATATATATATATATATATATTAAATACATATCTCCATTTTTATATAATATTAATTTTATCCACAATATAGTATGATAAACTGATTTACGAGTAAATAATTTTAAGTTAAGAAAATCAAACAAATTACTGGATTGAGATATTATACATTCACGTTCTTTCAACGAGGTTGTTTTAGGTGCATATATCAATGCTCTTTATATGATTTTCTATAAAATTTTAAAATAAGTTTCATTAAATTTTATATTTGATTTCATTTCGTCCAAAGAGAGCATGATTGGGCAGGGAAAATTCCCAGCAAAAGTTTGAACGGTGAGGTGTCTCTGCGCTGGGGAAGCAAAGTGCATAGGGTTGTGTGTAAACGTAGCAACAGCAAGTAGACATAGAAAATTGGAAAATAAAATGAGTAGAGTGCAGGGATTGAGAATGCATGAGAAATACACGTGATTATCTGACAAGATTGCGGTGGTTGCGTTTACGATCGGGCACGGTGATGACGTTGTCGCTCGTCAACACCCTGACACGTGATATCCATCTGCTTGGTCAACCATTTTATCTGACGTGGTTCTCCACGTTGGAAATTCAGTGTTCCTTCTGTTTTTCACCGGGAGTAATAACAAAGATTTACGACTTGTCTTCACACCAGGGGTCGGAAACTTATCCAAACCCAACCTACTTAATATGATATTTAAGTTTATGGACGGGTTATTATGGATTCATGGAATATGCTCATCACAAGTTCACAAGGCCCAGCAGAGCTTAAATAAAAATTTTAGTTTATATTTTATAATAAATATCTAATTATAAATTAAAATTTTAATTTCTCACATTTTTCATTATGACTTTTAAATTCAGCTGTCACACTCTTTTAAACTTTTGTCTATAATGTTCACACAAATACATATTTACAGTCTTATATTATCGTCGTCGTTAACATCGTCGTTGTCTCACTTATCAATGTTTCACCATCTTTATTATTTATTTATCAATGTCTTACCATCTTTATTGTTTATTTAAAATATATTATAATTTGTGTGTGTTTAAATTTGCTCTTAAAATAATTGTGAATTTTTTTACTATCAATGATCACCAAATTAAAATAATTATTTCTTTGGACCAACTACAAGATAAAAAATAATTTCGTCCATATAAAAAGCAATTTTGTCCATCTACGGACCAAAACTGGACCTCTCTCTGGAGTTCCTTCTAGTATAGTAGAAATTTCTAGCTCATACCATAAATATCCTAAAAAATTTAATCTATATATATTTGGTGTCCATTTGTTATGTATTATAAAAAGATAATTTAAAAATTACTTTAAAATTAAAAAAAAAAATTGTTATGTTTTTGACAACTGTAACAAAAATAAAAATATTAAAACTTTTAAAAATAATTATTCCATAATTAAAAAATTATTTTTTTGTAAAATTATTGTTTTAAAGAAATAAGCTATAGCATACCGCCTCTTAATTCATAATCATAAAAGATATTTGACCATATAAAATCTGGTGAACATTACTTTTATTCGGTTGAAAAATCTTCTGTTATTTGTGATAGTATATATAGAGTAGTTTATTTTCTCCCAAAACTAAGACGGTGGAAGTAACGAAGTGTCGAGTGAAAGAAACATTTAGTTGGGCTTATTGTATAGTTGGACCATATCAAATAAATTCCAACCCATGTCATTTTGTCATGTTAGAATAGAAGAAAATAGTTGACAAAAGAAAAACAGAGAAGAGAATAAAGTGAGTCGTGTACTTGCTAAATATGCTATAGGAATTACGAACAACAACCATTAAAAAAAATATGCTATAGAAATACCTATTGAGGTGTGCCTTGAGATTCAATCTAAGAAAAGAAATTAAACTTCTATAATGTACTGAGGTATCCCTTCAGAGTGAGTCCAGCAAAAATAATTAGACTTCTATAATATAGTAAATTTGAATATAAATTTTGAATTATTTATATTTATTATCTAACACATCTCAAATAAAATTATTTCTAATAAAAATAAATTTATTAAAACATGATTAGAATAACATATTATATCTATCATATGAGTCTCTATTTCTTTTTTCTCAAAATATAATATATATATATATATATATATATATATATATATATATTACTTATCCTTTATACGTTATTGTTTTCTATCTTCTTTCTTAGAAATTTATGTGACTGAAATCAATATATTTAATACTAGTATTAGATTTATTAAAAGGTTGTATTATTTTTTATTGACTATTTAGCCCTGTCAAAAGAAATAGTTAGTTTATTTTTCATATCACAATACTTATTACTTGTCACATATAATTATATAAATAAATAGTGACATATTGCTAAAAGAAATTATTCATAAAAATATATTTAATACAATAAAAATTAAAGAATACTATTTTTAGGCAGTTTAAAGAAGTTTTATTAAAAGAGACAAGAATTTTTTTTTTTATATTAAAAGAAAGAGGTAATGTCAATTTAAGGTATTTCTTAGAAAATAAAACAATATGAGGTAGTTGTAGCAAGCTAAAATTTCGAGCGTTTATCAAATTCAATAAAGTTGTTACTAGAAATTATTTTAACATAGCTAGAGACATAATTTTTTATTAAAAAATGCGGATGTGTTGATTGCTTTTGAAGAAATACATTTTGTTTTAGAAATTTGAATTTGGTTAAAAAATAGTTGATTTGATGAAGAAAAAATCCTTCGAGTTTGAGAAGTTGATTATGATGAGTATGTTTGGTTGTTTGTTTGAATTTAGTTGAAAATGTTTAAGATCGCATAGTTGTTGCAACTCAAGCGTTTTAAATTTGGACTGATAATATGTCATATCTTGAGCAATTCAATTTATAAAAGATTATTATTATTTTGGAGTTTAAGATCGTCTAGTTGTCACAACTCAGATGTTATAAATATCTAAGATTAATAAGATGTCTCATCCCAATCAATTTCAACATTTTATTGTTAATATTTTTGTTTTGTTTTTAGGAGAAATTTAAAAGCTAAACCTCAAATATTAAGAAAGTATAATGGAATCGAACTTAACAAATATATTTTAGTCAAAGAATAAGAATTAAAAGAATGGACCTATCGTAGAGAGAAGAAATGAAAAAGTTGGGCCTAAACCCAACTTTTTTAGTATAACTTAAAAAAGAGAAAAAATATAAATAATATATAAAGTAACCTATACAAAAGAAAAGCAAAACACAAGAAAGAAATGATGGAAAAGATGAGAGTGAGTTAGCGCAAAGAAAAAGTGGAAAAAAGATGGAGAAAATAGGAAGAAGAAAAAGAAAAAAAAGGAAAAGAAAAAAAAAGGAAGAGATTTAGGCTCAGGAAAAAGATATGGAAGAGAAATAATATCGAGAAAACGTTGTGTTCATGACAATGCATCAACAGCGATGACAATGACTCCACATCTTCTTTTTTGTTTATTTGATTTGTTTCTCTTTTGATTTAAAATACTTTGCTTGTATCTTATATTTCTTTTTCCTCTAATATGTTGTTTCTCTTTTATCTCTCACTTTCTCTTTTATTTTTATTTTTTATCTTCAGTAGTAATAAAACTATTCCCCTTTGGTGATTTGTTGTCCTGAACTGATAAGCTTAAATATAGTAAAAATAATAACTTATTAGACTAAAAAACAAAAATAAAAATAAAAATAAAGAGGGGAATGGATGGGGCGCTTCGTGCGGCAAGGCAGGGAAGCATGACAATCATGGAAAAAAAAATGGTGTTAGTTGGGTGAAAGAAAAGGAAAGTTGGAAGGACAAGGAAAAAACAAACAAGCAGGAAAATAAATTACGGAAAAAAAGAAAGAAAGAAAATAGGGAAGATATGTGGCAATAGAGAAAATAATATTTTTTTTAATTTTTGGTAATGAGCGGAAACTATAATTATGGACTCAAAATTGAACCACATTTACAAAATTACAATTTTTTAAATTTAATAACAATGCAAAATATTTATTAAATATATTATTAATTATTTTTTATTGATTAGATAAAATTGAGGTACTGCAGTAGTGAGGAAGCGTGTAAAAATCATTAGATAAAATGGAATAAGGTGTTTACCTCGTGAAAAAAATGGATTCATGTTGTGTAGTGTGAAAGATTGTTATCATGCTTTGTTAAGAAAATATGGTTGACTTTTGAGAATTGATCAAAATGGATTGTGGTTTAAAGTGTTGTAAAACAAAATTGTCTTGGAGAGGCAAGATGAAGTGAGTCGGTCTAATAGGTAGTATAGTTAGTGGAAATATATCAATGGTGAATGTAATGGTTTAGGTAGCGAAATGGCGAATTAGTTCCTTAATAACTTGAATTGAGTGGTAGGTAATGGGAGATAAACTTTTTTATTGTTTGACAACTAGTTTAAAGATAACGTGTTATGTGGTCAGTCCCGACGTTTATTTGCTTTGGCTGAGAATAAGTGTGTGTCGGTTATGGAAGTGTTTTAGGTGGGGTTTAGACAGGGAGTGTTGCAAATGGAGGATAAATTTATTTGTTAGGGAGGATAATATATTTTTTTGATTGTATCTCTTTGCTTGAATCGATTGTTATATAGGATAACATATGAGACATACGATCTTGGAGACCTTCCATGGGTGAAAAATACTCTGTAAAATATGCTTACAGTGTGTTGATGGAGGACCCTATCATTATCGAACACCCATTGCGCAACATCGTTTGGAATAAATTGAATCTACTTAAAGTAAATCTATTTGTGTGGAAGTTAATGAACAATTCACCAGACTTTCTACAAAAGACAACTTAGTTATGTGTGGTTTGATTGATCAATTTCATTTGTGTGTGGAAAATGTGCAAAGGACTAGGCGTTACATACTTGTTTTTCGTGTGCTCCATTTTTTGTCATTTTTGGACTGATATTTTAGTATGTGTTGAAAACTCAAATTGTTTTACCCAAATATACATACCATCATGACATTCTATTTGAATGGTTGCTCTCGTATAATAAGAAATCTATACATAAAATAAAGGTAATTTGGATGACTTGTATTTGAACTTTATGGAAAACTCACAACGAACATATTTAAACAATTAGAGATTATTCTATCTTGTACTCTAATTAATTATTTTTTGGTTAAAATAGATCTTTGGTCATTATAATTATAATATTTTTTATTCTAGTTCTTATAAATTTTTTATTTGATTCACATTCCTGCAAATAGAGATTCATTTTAAAATAGTCAATCCGTCCAACTTCTATTAACAAAATTCTACTATTGTTAAACGTTTTTTTTCTAATAAATTTTGATTTTTTTAAAAGAGGGACCAAAATTGATAACCATGATTCCTATGGTCTCACTCTTCACATCTTCACCCTTTTTCTTTTCCTCTTATCACGACTTTATCACCTTTAAGGGAAAAAATCAAACATTACTTTGAATGCGTTTTTGCTATTCTCCAACTTGCAAGGACACGAGTTCCCATCCTCTTCTCATTTTTTCCCATTTGCTAGCTCAATTCTTCTTGTTTCCATATCGCAATTTTTTGTCGTTTTTGAATCGATCCGGTGGGTAAAAATAAAAGTTTGAAACTTTTGATATGTAATTCATAAGGTGATAAGTGGTTTTGTAGCAATATATGTTTTGTCCTTTATCTTTTTTTTCTTTTCGATTTGGTCATTTATTTAAATTTTAAGTTTTAATTTGATTCTTTATGTTTTAAAATGTTAACAATGTTATTCTTTTTTTACAAAATTTCAAAAATTTTCAAACAAAATCAATAAATTTAGTTATATTCTTTAATATAAAATAAACTTCATCAAATTTGTAGCTCAAATTCTCAAATAAACTCATATTTGTCATTATTTATTTGATGTTGTTAGAGATGAAAATATAAGTTTAATTTAATATGTTTTGTTTATTATATATATATATATATATATATACACTTGCATATCCAAAATGTTACCTTCTGTTAAGGATGAATTTTTTTTGTTTCATTTCCAAATTTAAATCAGCAATTTTGTAAAATATTTTTTTTATTATTTGTTGAGAGCGTCGCATTTTGGTGGAAAAAGAAAAAAAATGGAGATACTAAAAAAAAAAGTCATTTTGTAATTTCTGATTTCCAATATATGTTTTTTCCAAATTATTAAAAGTGAGAAGCTGATTTAGAGAAAGAAGAAGAAGCAGGGGTTTAGGTCAGTCATCAGAAGAGAAAAACCAAACTGAAAAAATGGAAGACGGTGAGATAGAAGAGGGTTCAATCACCGCTCCAGAGGAAGACGAACAAACCTTTTTGCATTCCTCCGACGATTCCAAATCTGAAGAATCACCCTACGAAACACTTCACAACAGCAAATCTTCCATCGAGAATATCATCTCCGATATCCTCTCCATAAAAAAAGATTCCAAACCCAAACAACTCCTTCGAGATCTCGTTACTCAAATGTTCCTTCACTTCATCACTCTCCGTCAGGTGCCTAGGGTTTATACAATAACAATTTCACAAATCAATAATTTCGCTATCCTAAAATTACACCATCGTTAACATTGAATTGTTTTTTTCCTTCTATTTAGGCGAATCGTTCTATTTTGATTGAAGAAGACAGAGTCAAAACGGAAACGGAACGCGCGAAAGCTCCTGTGGATTTCACGACGCTGCAGCTTCACAATTTGGTGTATGAGAAGAGTCACTACCTTAAAGCGATTAAGGCTTGCAAAGATTTCAAGTCAAAATATCCTGATATTGAACTTGTACCCGAGGAAGAATTTTTCCGCGACGCTCCCAAAGATATCAAGGATTCCGTTTTGTCGAAGGACAGTGCTCATAATCTGATGCTTAAGAGGCTCAATTTTGAACTATATCAGGTGACAATGAGATATTCTGTTGCAAAATAAAACCTAGAATGATTTTCATTTTGTAATTTGCTTGATTTTTAATAAGGAGATGATGAAAGTAAAAGGAATGTGCATTAAATATGTACTATGCATTTTTCAAAGAGAATGTGACATTGGTATATTGGGTTTCAGCAGAAGTTTATACCACCTCTTAATATAGTGCGCGAAAATATTTGTATTGATAAGCTAGAAGTTACTGCTCTTGTGTGGCAAGAAAGAATTATAGGATAAATTCAATGCAGGCCTGTGTTAATTGAGTGTTGTTAAATGGCTGACATGGCAGAATGGAATGACAGATTTTTGACAACTGCCATAGGCAATTTGTGAAGGGATGCCTGCCATGGCTGCGCCTTAGGCTGCAATGGCGTGTTTATATGGTGGATTTTTGGCGGTACACAATATTCTGCCATCCGCCATCAACAACATATAATTCATATCTATGTTTTTCAAGACATGTATTAATTTGATCTTCTGTAGGGGAAAGTTACTTGATATTTTGTGGTTATGTAATGTGTGTTTGCTGTGTTTACTTTTCAAACTGAATGTGGTCTTATATCAGAAGGGGTTGTCTTTAAGTATGCTAGTTGTGCTGTTTTTGTTAGAATATAAGAATTTTCTTTCTCTCATCCATTCATTCATCTTCTATCATTGCATTGTTAATTTGCTTTCTTTTATGCTCTCACGCAAATTGCATTAAATATGCTAACGATTCTTATGCACAAATTTGGGTCAGCGCAAAGAGCTCTGCAAACATCATGCGAAACTGGAACAGCAAAAGAAAATCCTTCTGGAGACTATTGCAAACCGAAAGAAGTTTCTGACTAGTCTCCCTTCACATCTCAAGTCTCTCAAGAAAGCATCCTTGCCCGTACAAAACCAACTAGGAATTATGCATACAAAGAAACTGAAGCAGCATCATTCGGCAGAGTTGCTTCCACCAGCTCTTTATGTGATTTACTCACAACTGTTGGCTCAAAAGGAGGCCTTTGTAGAACCCATTGATCTGGAGATTGTAGGAAGCCTGAAAGATGCCCAAGCTTTTGCTCGTAATCAAGCTCACAAGGACACTGGTAAGCGAGAGCTGACACATGAAGTTTAGCATTCTTTGGATATACTATTTGTTACCATCTCTGTTGCCGTTGACAGTGTATACTCTGATAACGGATTATTATTTTCGATTTAACTTCAAACTGGTATATCACCCCAATGGTATTATTTACGATATTGTAGCTCGTGAAAAATTGATAGTTGTAATGCTATCATCAAGATAACAAGTAAAGGAAGTTTATTAACAACATTGAAGTACTGCCACGTTTGTCGATTTTATTATCGGTCTTAAATTCATATTTCCTTTGCTTTGTTTGCAATCTTTCTATGCATGTTCCCTATGTGGCTCTAGAATTTCTTGAGCATTTTGAATATTTTAATACAGAATTTTACATTTATTGTTATTTTCTCTTACACAATTAAAAATGTATTCACTATGATGTGATTTTATTTTTATTATGCAGGCATTTCCACTGTCATGGAGAGTTCCAAAGTGGAAGATGATGTTCCTGATGATGAAGAAGATGGTCAGAGACGTAGAAAAAGGCCAAGGAGGGTGCAAGTCAAGGAGAACCCTGACCAAGGAGGTATATTTCAAAGTCACCCACTTAAAATCACGGTCCATGTGTATGAAGATGAGGCTTCCAATCCTAAGCCTGCAAAACTTATTACTCTAAGGTTTGAGTACATGGTGAAGTTGAATGTTGTATGTGTTGGAATAGAAGGATCTAATGATAGTCTTGACAATGACATCTTATGCAATTTATTCCCCAATGATACAGGACTCGAGCTTCCTCACCAGGTTTGAGTGCTTTCGTGTTATTAGCATGTTTTTCATTTTGCTATCAGCAATTTAAGGCACTTTATTGAACTTATTTATCTTCCAATTCGCTTGCTTGAATGGTAATGCAGTCCGCTAAACTCTTCGTTCAAGATGCTATAGAATTTAACACTCAAAGAACTTCACATCCTTACAAATGGGCTCAGCATCTGGCAGGAATTGATTTCTTGCCTGAGGTGTCTCCATTGCTTCCCACTGACAATAGTGAAGCAGCCAAGAATGAAGATGTTATATCTGGTCTTTCATTATATCGCCAACAGAACCGAGTACAGACAGTTCTGCAGAGGATTCGCTCAAGGAGAAAAGCTCAGTTGGCTCTTCTGTGAGTCACGGCTCTAGCATGTTTACGGTTTTAGAATTTTTGAATATCGAGGACCTTTTCTTGATGTTCAACAAAGATAAAAACTGTAATTTGATCAACTTAAGATTTGTTATGGGGCTTTGCTTTAGTTGTGTTTTTGTTACTGACATCTTTGTAATGTTCTTTGTTTGCTTCCCTGTCCTGAATCCTTTCAGTGTTTATGCTGCATGTATGGTTTTTTTTCAGTTCATTTTCAGAAATTCATTATATTTTCAAGGATCCTTAGTTTATGTTACTAATCGATGTGATTGGCATGCTTAAGTTAAAATTTGTGGAATTCTTTCGCTGGCTTACAGGGAACAGCTAGAATCTCTTACAAAGCTTGAGTGGCCTCTTTTGTCTTGCAAAAGTGTTCCATGGGCTTTGCACACTCCTCTGTGCAAATTGGATGGCTGGTCACCGATAAGAGCCCTACCTGTACCTAGTGAAGCTTCACCTCCGGCTATCATAGATAAAGAGGAGCATGTTCAGGAATCAATGGATGTTGATGTAATGGAAAACTCTGGTGCCACAAAAGAAGAACTGGATAGTATGACAGAAGATGGGGAGCTTCCAACTTTACTTCCAAAGAAGACCAAGTTTGACCACTCCAAGCAAGCTAGCTTAATTTCAAAAAGTATCATTCCTTCACTTAATAAAGTTAGGTCACAGAGTTTCAAAAAAGCTGATGATAGTTCTGACTTCTTGTTGGATACTGATAGCGATTTTGATGACCCTTCCCAAATTGAAAGTGACCATGAAAATATTGTATCTGATTACTGTGCCAGAAATTCTCTTTCGTGGAAAGATTCTGGTGTGAAGGAATTCTTCTTTGTTCTTAGCAGAAAAACAAATGCAGATGAGAAGACCGTGAATTTAGAAGCCAAGGTAACGAAGCATTCCCTTTTTATCTTCTAAAATGAATTCAAGGATCTATTGGCATTTCCAAGTAGATTTTATTTATTTTTGACAGATCAAGATCAGTATGGAATATCCTCTAAGGCCTCCACTTTTTGCATTGAGTCTTAGATGTACACCTTTTGAGGAGAACCATTTGGAGAATAATGGATTGGAGTGGTACAATGAACTTCGCGCAATAGAAGCGGAGGTGAGTAATTGATGGTTCAAGTTGTTACAATCATTAGATAGTATGTTGTGACATGATTTCTTCAAGGAATGGGATTCGTATAATCACTTGGTTTTTTGTTCTTGAGATAAGTCTTTGATCCATCTTCTCACCAAATTGTCTAAAGATAAAAAAAAAAAAAATAGAAGAAAAAACCACTTAATATCCCTGCATCATCATGAATGTTGCTATTTTCTTGATTTCTCCTATTCACCTCTTTTCTAAATTGTAGGTCAACTTACACGTGCTGAAGACACTACCTGTCATTGAACAAAATTATGTATTGGCTCATCAAGTGAATTGTCTTGCCATGTTGTTTGACTATTATTTAGATGATGCCGGGTCATCTGAAAGGACAAATAGCTCTTCTTTGGTTGATGTTGGCTTATGCCCGCCTATTAGTGGCAGGTTCCTGGGCAGATCTTTTAGAGGAAGGGATCACCGGAAGATGATCTCCTGGAAAGACATGAAATTTACATCCAGCTGACCCTAGTAGCAGCTAGATTTTTCAGAGTAAAAGACTGCGATACTGATTTTCTGCGAGAAGACATTGAATTCACTTTGAATTTCCCCTGGGAGTAATGTTCAGCTCTGGACAGCACACATAAATTACATTTTGCTTGTATTGACTATTGTAAGGATAACGAAATTATACTTCCATAGTGTTCATTAGCCTACCATCATTCCTTGACTTCACAGCTGAAAAAACTGGTTGAGACATCGGTACAGTTTGAAGATGTTTTTTCAGCCATTGATTATTTCTCACTCGTATTCAATGATTGGCAAGTGTAGCTGCACGGATTGAAGTATATGAGCAGGCATTGTGGGTGGAATTTGTATTGACTCTACTGGGGTGAGAAGTTGAGAATAACTGATTAGCGGATGTAGTAATTTATTTATAGGTTGAATTGTGTTCCGGTCATTGGATTTTTCTAGGTACTGGTATTCCGTTGTAGTTTTTCATCACAAGAGCCCGTGATTGTGGTTAATGGCGCAAGGTGATTTCCTCTAGAGTGCATGCTCGCTAAATTTGCCATTAAGCATTTATATCGTGTAACCTGTAAAAGTTTAGCCACATAACGCAACTGAATCGGACAACTGTGCTGGGATGTAATGTGGAACTTTTTCTTTTTTTAAATTTCGATTGTAGATTTTTCGTGGATACCCCAGTCCGCAGGTTTGCATTTCGATATCGAGGATGTTTGTGTGGTTTACGTAGTTAGTATTAGGTGATCCAATTAGAGCATATGCAATCCAATTTGGTGGTCCAATTCGACCCAAGTCATTTTGAGTTTGACTACTTCGATTTGGATGAGTTATTGTTATCAACTTGTTCTATGTATGACTTTTAATTTTGTAACTACATATTTTTATTTATATTTTGTTCTATGTTATCAACTTGTTCTATATATATCGTAAATAGGTTATGAATCTGATTTTTTATAGAAAAGAAGTAAAAAGAACTCAACAGGGACAAAATAAAGTCAAATATTTCTACAATATAATTATAATTTATATACATTAATAGTGTAAATAATTTGATCCTATTAATCAATCACAACAATTAATTAGTAAAGATAGTCAATTTTTACCAAAACTATCTAAATTATTATCATGAATTACTGTGATTTGTAAAACCATCTCTAGTTTTTATTATTATCATTTCATTTCTTTCATTACCAAAAGCTTTTGAATGTATAAATAATATAAATGTGCACATTTCCAAAAATAGCGACATTAATTACATATTTGAGATGGAAATTGTCATTTCCTCTCCATTTGGATAGGATCTGGTGAGGACAAAATTCGATTTACTCAGTCGGTGACATATCGATGCAAATAGCAAAATAGACGTCTCATAAATAACTCAAGCCACTAGTCCAAACTCATGAAACTAGTCCAAACTCATGAAAAGTGCATTAAAAGTACATACATGATAAATAAATACTTCAGCCTCGCACCAAATCAAATTAAGTGAAAGTGTTGTGCACAAAGATTGTCTAACCAATGGTGGCATGAAGTTAGACGCGTGCTGAAACATATTCTCACGGTACTAAGAATATATCCTCCCTAACTATGCAAACTGTTAGCAAGATATTAAAGTTTTCAAGTGCTAATCTAAACTACAAAAGCCTCAATCTGCAGAAAAACATGTATTTTATGTGTATATACATATGTTTTCAACTGAGAAATCATAATCCAATCTTCAATCTACCACGGACCAGTTTGTGTTCGTCTTAAGCATTTTCTCTTGACTTCTCGCTGCAGATTCATCATTTCCTTAACCTGCGATATCAAAGGTGGCATCAATAAATTGTGAACATGATTTGTAATAATCACTCTTACAGTTCTCATACTCTAGAATTCCAAATAGTAGGCTTTACATTCTAAGTTGAGTTATATGACAACAATGAGAATTATGACAGTTAGCTATAAATATGCAAGAAGAATTGTAAAAGACTCGTGTACTCTAAATTGCGATCTCATGAGAAGGGAATTCCTTGAGTTCTGGAAATTCTGAAAGCCTTCATTTACAAACCAGTTACAAGAAATGTTACCAAAATTTACGCGAGAGATGCAACCTCAACCAGAAATGGGTTAATAGTGATTTTTTTGGGGGCATAATGAACTGATGTATATGGTTTGAAACCAATGATATAAAATGATCACCAGAACTGCGGTTGGATTGATATTATTTCTCTTTTGTAGCTTTTCACGTGGGTTTCAGTTTGGTAACATGATGTTATATCAAAACATAGGCAAAGGCACTAAGGATTCAACGAATATAATTTTTGTAATTGGAAAGTGTAGCTTTCAAAATCCTAATGCATGAAAACTTTCTATATATTGATTCTTTAAGGCACTAATAAGTGAGAGTATGAGGACCTTAAACATAATTCTTACTAGCTTCGTGCAAAATGTCCTTCTACAACCATCAAGTGAATACATAACAGAAGATCCAACATGTCATGAGAAACAAAGGCTCAGTACTAGAGAAAAGCACTCACTACATCCTCACCGAAAATACACAGACTGATGTTTAATCAGATAAAACGTAAATTATAAACTTAATATAATAATTGATAGCATGAGATAATTAACAGGAGAATCTAACTAAGGTAGTAATTCAACGCAGGTATACTATCGGATCACCACTTAACACCAAACCAACCATTCTTTTGTTGAACATGACAAGGCAGACAATCACACATGCCTGTGACCAAATGTTATCGTCACAATGACCTTTGTCAAACCTTCCACTGCTCCGGGCGGAGGATTGACAAAAAGCATGTTATATGTAGGAAGCTAAAATCATGATTCATGATATCTTGACCATTAGTCACGAAACACGGCACAAGGAACACTTGTGACTTGTACAGTTAAGGTAAATTCAAATACATGCAATGACAGAAAAACAAAAAATAATGATTTCTGTGATTCTTATGAAAGATGAACTTACTTGATTTTTCTGAATTTCCATGATTTCTGCCTGCAGTATTCAAAATGGTCGATTAAGAAATGTTTTAACGTAAGGGACCTTAAGCCACAAATTAATGTACAAATGAAGGCCTGCATCTGGTTTTAAGATGTAGCAATAGCCAGAATTACCTGCTTTTTCTGAAGTTCTTCATTCTCTTCTTTTAACTTTGCAACTTCTGCTTCCAATTCCATGGTATAAGCCTGAAATAAATGAAAATAAAAATGTGATGCTGAGCTTACATCAGATATCCTAATACATAATACAAAATTTTAAAACTGCACTTCCTTCCCATGTAATGTTCTCACTAAAATCCATTTATAGGTAATATGTATTTAGTTATATGCTTTCATGGATCTTATGATGATCCAACTGCAGCTATGTTCCCCAATCCCATTACCTTATTAAAACCTGAATATTTACAACCTGAATCCCATTACCTTGCTAAAATCATGATAGTTACTTCTCAAAATTCTTTCACCTTTCATCAGGTCAGATCGCTATCATATTACCATTCTGCTGCACATTTACAGCATGTTCACAGAGGATAAAATCAGAATGCAATGGCCTGAGTAGTATTCCGATAAGTAAAATCATAACATGACTCAAATCATCATCACGTTCTTTTGATATTGCATATGTCACCAAACCCTATTTTATAATTGAATTATCTAATATATCAAGCACATCTTTTCATCTATTTTTCGGTCTAGAATCTTTGTATAATCTAATCAAGCGGGTTAGACCAGTATAAGGGAACAAATACTACTTAAAAATAGTTGTATAAATTAGTCTTCTTGCATCCAAGTAAGTGTTCATTTGAATAAGTTAAGAGAACTATGATTGCTAAATTTAGATTAACAATCAAATCACAAGCAGTAAGTCAAAAAAAAATTACCTGCTTGCGAGCGCGGGATCTAGCAGCTGACTCCCTATTCTTTATCATTCTTCTCTGCCTCCTCTCAATTACCTTCTCAACAGCTCCATTAGTCTTCCTACCTCGCATACCGCCATTAAAGACATAAGGAACCGGTGACACAGAAGAAGTATCACCACCATTAGTCTTTCCAATTTTATCACCAGATATCTGGTTCGCCGGCGATCCAGTACCAATCTGAACAGCCCCGGGCGCCAAACCAACCATGCCGATCCCTCCACCTTGCACAAGATTACCATTCATTCCTTGATCAGGAGAAAGCCCCACAATTCCACCTCTCATCCCTTGATTACTAGACAAAGGCATCTGAGTTGCATAGTTCAAACCCGGCTGCTTCGGAAATATCTGCTGATGCTGATTTTGATGTTGATGTTGCTGCAGTTGTTGATTCTGGTGCTGTTGCTGAGTCTGTGAATTCTGCATCTGTTGCTGATTTGATGTTCTAATCCCATTAACATTCAAGGGCAAATTAGTAGTAGGGGATTGAAGACCCACAAGTGAATGATTATCATTAACAGAAATCCTATTATTACCCATAAAATCAGAGACCTTATTCAACTGTTGAGCCTGAAAAGCCAAACCCAAGTTACTATTATTATTCCCAAGACGAGCCATATCAAGAAAAACAGCATCATTTGGTTTTGCATCTTCTCTAACAACACCAGCTCTAACCAAAAACTCTTCCAAAGTCATCTCTCCCAAAGTTGGTTGTCTCTGAGCTTGTGGAGCAGCTAAACTAGGACCATAATCCTTTGAAATATCCTTCCAAACCTCATCAACTGTTTTCTGACTAAGTGTACGAGGTAGTGTTAAAGAACCTTGTCTTTGTAAATGACTAATACCTTCTTCACCACCCATTGTTTGAACCTCTTCAGCACTCCAAATATTCTTCAACAATTCATCCATGTTCATTGACCCAAAATCCTTCCCAGAACCTCCCATACTGTTCATGAATTCGTCAACCGTCAGAGAGTATACAGACGGTTGACGCGCCAGGGAAAAATTCCCCGTCGTCGTCGTCCTTCCTCCGCCGCCGGCGGAGGCTCCAGGATCATTTCCAAATCCCTTGAAATTCATGCTTTTTTTAATCAATTCCTACTTTTCCTCAAATCTGAAGCAAAACAGAACAACAACAACCTCATCTAAATCACAAATCTGAATCCCCTCAAACTCAAACTTAAAACATAAGATCAAAATTTAACCAAAATCACAAATTGATTATGAAAAAAAAAAAAAAAGATTTACATCCAAATAATTTCTCTTATTTAAAAGAAGAACAGAACC
>JBBPBS010000276.1:7083768-7133996 GCA_037974835.1 Cicer judaicum
AAAAAAAAAAAAAAAAGTAGAGTGTATTTTAATAAACTTGCATTTTTGTTGTTTTACAAGATAACAAGAATTTGTATAGTGTTTGTACAACGTGGAAAAAATCAAAGTAATGAATAATGATAAAAACAAGAGTCTCGAGATCGTAATTAAAATAGTCAAAGATTTTAACACTATTGCAAAAATATCTTTCTCGAAATAATATAGAACTAAAGAAGCTAACAGTGAAAACAATTACTATGTATGTGTATTTTTGGTAAGAAAATAAGTTGGAGTAAGTATAGTTAGAAGAATATAAGAATTGAAGAAGGAAAAGGGAAAGAAAAAAAAAGGGTTGAAATTAGGGAAAAACAAAGAGAGGAGAAAATCTGGAGAAAGAAAAGAAGGATGAAAGAGAGTAGCAGTAGTAGAGTTACCTGTGGTATTTATTTATTTTATGAATTTAATGTTATTTGGGGTATTCTTTTCCTGATTTGGTATGTTTTTGGGGAAGTTTTTGGTGTGGTTGGCTGCGTTCCTCCCTCCTTGGTTACAAAAGCTTGCTGAATGCGCCAAGTGTCCAATGTCTCTTCACACTTTGCTGCTGCTTTCTCTTTTTTCGCTTTTCAATTTCAACACACCACTTAGGACCACTTAACATACATGACACTCCCATTTTTATTATTTATTATTTAAGTACTTCAAATTACTAAACAAAACAATTTCGTTTTGTTTTCGATGGACAATGGTGCTTTTGTATTAGAATATAATGCGATGTAATTTAAACGAGTATTTAAATTTAAAATTTATGACAATAAATTATTTTAAATAAATAAACACCCTTGTGTAGAGATTTAGATTATGAGGAAGAAATTAAAATAATTAGGAAAATATATAAAATATTATGAGAAAAGGCATAATAATGGGGATCGCATACTGCCGACCAAGGTACGTGTACCAATGAAAAGAGGTTGGGAGTTGGGAGTTGGGAGAGGTATGATGTGACAGCAACCAATAACATTGTGCTGCCTGTGATAATCCCAGCCGTACACGTTTCTTATAAAGCTATGGTCAGCAATTCGTGCTTTCTATGAAAGAAATATTTGTATTTATTTGAACGTGAAAATAACTAACAAATAAATAACAAATTAAAATAAGTCATGAAATGAAAGTTGATCTAATCGTCACAAGAGAGATTGAATTTAGTTGCGGCTGTTGTGAGTAAGGATCTCCTTAACGACAATTTTTTTCTTTTTTTTTTTAGTTTTAAGATTTTCTTATTCAAAAAATTATCTTATTTAAAGATTAAATATTTGTAATTTGGTTAAATCTGGATGACGTCTTTTAAAAAAATTCAATCTGATCTTATTTAAATTAATATAATAAAATTTGAATGAGTTTTTTTTATTAATTTAAATTATAGTTACAACAAATATTTTAAATATTAGTATTTATAAAACTATTTTGAAGCAAAATATAATATATAATATACTAAAATTTGAAATTATAAAATAATTTTGATTGGTATATAGTAATAAAAATATATTAAACTAAACAAATTATTAAAAAAAACTAAACTAACACATAATAGATTAATGCAGTTTTCCTAATAATAAATAATAATTAAGTATTAAAATTTATATATACTATTTAGTTTGATTTGACTTTAAAAAAGAAATTCAAAATTTGATTCAATCCAAATAGTTTCTTAAAAGAAAAATAGTTTTATTTTATGCAACTTTTAATTTTTTAAAGATTTAATTACAATTTTAATTCTGTTTTTTAATTAAATTACGATAATAAATCCTCCAATTTTAATCTTTAAATATAATTTTAGTTCAAAATTTAATAAAATGTTATTTATTTTAGTCACGCTACACCATATTATTTATAATTGTAGATATCGGATATAATTGTTACATCGCGAGATATTTAAGCATGATGTAAGTTAAATTAACGCCAAAAAATAATATTTATATAATTTTAAATTAAAATTCTTTTTGAAGATTAAAATTAAAGATAAATAAAATAAAATTATTTTTGTAATTCAGTTAAAGTTAAAATATAAAGACCAAAATTATAATTAAGTTTTTTTAAAATTTGTTTATGATTTTTATATAGATCAATTTTAATGTGTAAAAGTTGCACTTTCAAAAAGACATTTGGCATAATACTTCATAGTATTTGGGCTTGAGTCGTTTGTTTTCTTTCTTCAACACAAGTCATGTGGGCCATGACGGTAATATAGGAGCCTAAATGCTAGGCACATTTCTTTAATTGACTTTGTTGATAATTATTGCTGGGTATTGTTTAGAGTTAATGTTTGGGAATTTAAAGTTTACTACGCATGGTTAAAAAGCTCTCAACAACCAATAATAAGAACTATTTACTTATTATGAATTAAATAAAGCATTAATAGTGATTAATAGTGGTAAAGATAAATTGCGAATAAAATATATATTTAAAGTGATTGATAATATATAAAATAATAGTTATAATGAGTATTTATAAATTAAATATTAAGACTTAAATTCTATCGAACAAGTTTTTGATCAACTAAAGATCGAGTCTTAATTGTTTCAATTGACTATCATTGTGTTGTGTATGAAATTGTGAGTTAACTTTGCTTTAGTTGCAATTCTCATAGTTACTCAATTTGGACTATTGCTTACACGTTTTATTTTGTCGTACTTGATTAGTGATCTAAAAAATAACAGTCATTTTCCTTTAATTTAATATTTTCCACAAGGATGGTAAATTTGATTGCTATTAGGTCAAGTTATCCACTAACACCAATTTTTGACTAAATTTGATTTACATGAAATCAAATAATATTTGATGTGATTGAGCAAGACTCAAATATTTCGTACTTGATTAACTCCTAATTGTTCTATGACCGTCTCAACTATTTCTTTTTGACTAATATTTTACTCAAATTGTCTTATGTTTTTCGACTTTTTAGATATGAAAGGCTAATAAACACAAATTGTACACTATAAATTCTTAAATAATAATGAGCGGGAAGTGTAACATTCATCAACACAATTAACTTAATTATGTAATAAAATATTGTGTGTTCAATACTTTTATGTTTTGTATCTTTATTCTTTTAAGCGAATCAACACACAACATAATCACAATTAGCCAAACTATGTAACTAAACACTCTATTTTAATCGTTTAGGGTAAAACAACATATTTATTTGTACATTTTCTTCTAGTTTTTCAATAAATAAATAAATAGATTAATTAAAAAAGTATAAAAATAAATTTGTCTTATAATGATATTTATTTATCTTTTCGTAACCATATGTATAATAGTCAAAAAGAGATATGATTTCACTTTATTTTTCTTTTGTTCACACTGTGTTTCAATATGTAGAAAATAAACAAAATCAAACTAAAAAAAAAGAAAGGATATATATAAAAAAAAGAGCTTATTTTAGTGCGTAGACATTATTTATCTGTGATAAGTGACATCAAAATCAAAGTAATGTTATTCTTTATCCACCATATATTTGAAACATATTCATAATAAGATGAATTATCATCTAGTAGAGCTATTAAAACAGAGGGAACCCTGTTGATTGGGTCAGTCGGTTTTATATTAGTTTTGGTCGGACAAAAAAAGTAATTTAAAAACAATCAATTTTTTTGACCTAATTCAAAATGGAGTTGGACTAATCCTCTAGCTTCGTATTAATCACTTTAAAGAAAAAAATACACAGTTTTAGTTTTTCAAAAACAAATTATATTTCTTTGTTTTTTATTATTTTTATTGTTAAAAAAATTCGCCTTGATGTTTTAATTCAATCTAATTCACTTTAAAAAAAAGAAAGAAAACTAAAAGCATTGAGTCGAAAAAAATAAATGCATAAAAACTAAAGGTCTCATTGAACATGCCAGGTGCACCACCATCTTATCTTCTATCATGAGTTTACAAAATTTAAGTGTAATAATATATTTTTTACAATAATAAAAAATAAAGACAAAAGAGTTAGTCTATTAACCTCATTACAGAATGAGATGAATTATATTGACCTCATGCATAAATTTTGACCCACTTTAATCAAATCGAGACCGATCTATTTTGTAATTATACGATCTTATGTAAGTTACGCAAGTGTTTAAGTGGATATTCATATTTATAGATAATTAAAATTTTAGATTTACTGTAGCTAAATATAGTGTGATCTACTTATGTAAATCGTTTTATTGAAATCGAACAATTGCAATTTTAAGTTATAATTTTTTAATTTAAATCTAATTTTAAAATTAAAATAATGTGATGGCAATCGAATAATTCTTATGGGATTGAGTACACTAATATTGTAGTTTGAAATTGAGTCTGAGTCGAGATAGACCGTGAGGTGGGGTTTGGTTCAATACACGGATAAAATCGTGTTTGCATAAAGACAAGCAACTTTGCTATTTCCGCGTGAGCAAAGGCACTCACGCATGAGGTTTATGGTTATCATTGACTTGCTTGCAATCTCTCAATTTCCCAGCCAAGTAAACTCTTGATTCTAACAAAAGAAAGAAATAAAAACACGTTGATAGCTGCCAACAACACTACATGAAAATGTGAAAGAAATAGTAACAAAAAGTAAATCAGGATAGTTCTCATCTTTATTCTTTTTTATAATCATTATTTGTATATTTTCACGTATCTTAAACAAAATAATAGTGTGATAGTTGCTACATATATTTTAATATGATGAGACGCGAGTTCAAATTTAAAATCTTTTTTTTTTGTTATTTATTTATAATTGTTGTTTGAGTTTCATTGAAAGATTTTTTAATACTTCATTTAATTATTTTTATAAGAATTATAATTTTTGTCAACTCAATTATTTCTTATAAAATGTATCAAATGAAGTCATAAAAACAAGTACACAATGAATTAGTATATAAGTAGCTATTTTATTTGATAAAATTAACCGTTAAACTACTTATTAATATAACATGACAATATTTTTAATTAATGCTTAAGTTTTTTCAATGAATACTGTATATGAAAAATTATTCTAAATTATTATTAAGATAACTTTATTTTTAAGATGTTTCGAATATCCTACAAATAACCATTTGAAAAAAAGGGAGGAACATGTGCACGAGACATAAGAAAACAAGGGTGATGTGGTGCTTAGGGCAGAGGAAGGAGGGGCGTTGCAGCTTTCAATGTTGTGACTTGTGAAGAGGGAGGTTTGAGAATTGGGATTTTTTTTTACCGATCAATATTGTTATTTTTTTACGATCAAAATTGAACTATAATCTTTTTATTAAATACAATATTAGTTATATTAATTAATTGATCCAATTAACAATAAAATAATTAATTTAATCAATTAGTGTGATTAATATTATATCCAATAACAAAATCACAAAAGCCCTCTTAATAAGAACTCACGTCTAAAAAATATCTAGACACATATTCTCTTTACCCGAAGTAGATCGATTAGGCTTTTACTAGGGCAATACCATTGAATATATGAAAAAATATTCAGAATTGTTTTGGTCGTGAACTTCGAGTGTGTTAATTGAAATTGACTTTGTGCTGATTGATCGAGACAGATTATATTTTAGTCAAATAGTACTCCAACACACTACTACTATCTTCTATGTTCAATGCACTTAGACTGGAGTATTTGTTTTTTTTTTAAATATATTAATCAATCGGAGTATAATAAAGAAAACTACAAAATCATTCTTAGAAAGGAAATCCTGTGGGTTTTCCTAATAGATATATAAATTTAATTTTACAATGTCTACATCAATTTGTCTGTCTATAAACAAACGATCACAAATATTCAAAATAACGACATGATCAGGAACTTTATATCATCATGGAATATTTACTTTTAGTTTGTTTGGATATTCATGTTCTTTTATCATCTTGTATTTTTAAGTCTTGATCACTACATAAATAAATTAATAGGTAATTATGATGTATTGATAATATATAATTTTTTTACACTTAAATACAATTACACTCTAGTATAATAGTATATCGTTAGTATATATTAGTTTTATAGTGATAGCCAATTAAAAAAATTATATTTGAATAAAAAAAGTTGTTTTTTTATATGTTTCGTATCATATGTTATCAATTTTAAACACGCTTACATAAGTTGAAATGATATGAAAATAGTATTATATATAAAATTGGTTTTAACGGTATATAATTAGCAATCCTCTTGGTTTATTTTTTAGGACAATATACCTAAAGTAGCATATATATGATTTGATCTCCCAATAATAAAATCAAATTGAATCTGTTTGTATCAAAGGAAACAGATGTATTCTGTTTCAAGTTATGTGGTCACTGAGCCACCAACTATTGCAAAAATCCAAACTTTGTTAGGACACCTATGCATTTCTTCCACCAAGAAAGAGAAAAAAACTCGATCAGGAACATACAGGTGTCCCATAAAGAAAGAAGAGACAGGCACTGTCAATTATAGTCTATTTTCCATTACCTGTTCAAAAAGGCACCAAAAACATTTTATAATATATCCCTAATAGAGGACAACATGTTATTAGGGCCAATAAAATGGGAGAAGACACACATGTCACATTTCTAACTGTCCAACGTACACACCTAGTTATTGTTTTTTTTACCCTAAAAGTGCGCTCCACATGCACAATACAGACAAATAACCTCCATGCTAGTAATTTGCCATTATCTTTATTGTGTATAGATTCGATGCATTAATTGTGTCACACACTTATAGATCTCAATCATTTGATACGAAATGAATGGTTGGAATCGTTTTAAATTTATTTTATTTGTGTGTAATCTAAACCATTTGATTTATATCAATGGTCGGGATCTTTTATTGCTTAAAATTGTGCAAAATTGTTACTACATGTAATTTAAATTTATATAATGTATAAATTAAAGTAATGGAATATAATATGATTTTTTAAAAATTAAACCGTAAAAATAAATGAGTTAATTTAAGGTGATATGACATAGTAGAATTTGAATATGTTGAATTCACCGTAAAAAATGAATGAATTATTTCAAGATGATGTGACACAGTAAATCCCATCTAAAGAATCTATATTGAATTCACTATATTGAATTCACCGTTGAAGATACTCTAAATAAATTTTGGAGTAATTTGAAGTGTATAGAGAATTTGAACACTACTTTTTCATTATATTATCATATTTATATTTTTAAAGTAATAGAATTAATAGTCAGAATGAAAAATAAAAAAGATCTATTCGTGTTATCAGAATATCCTCTCATGTAGAAACTAATACGAGAGATCTTGACTTTTAAATTATAGAGAGATGATGGAAGGAAAAAAAAAAGTTGGTTAAAAGGACACAAATTTGAAACATGAAAAAACATGATAGGATCATTTTCTCTGTTTCAGATTAGGTGGTCCACGTCATCAAGTACTACTATTATCTGTTGTCTTTCAATTTTAAAATAAATAATAAGCCAAGAACCAATGAGAAACCACCACCTTTAGTTTACAAATTTGGCCATATTTTCATTTTGTTAGTATATCCTAAACAATCCCCTCATAAAAGGGAAACAAAAGCTGATGATAACATAATCCCAAGCACATACATGAGAGGATGATAACTATGCTTAAGCCCATCCACGAGAGGATGATAACTATGTTTTTTAAAAGCGATTATGAAATCGAATAATTTACTCCTCCGACCTGAAATATTAATAAAAAAAATATTATCATCAAAATCTATTTATATAACCCATCATTCAGCGTCCCATAATTTTAAATCAAAAAAAAAAATTGTCAATAATAAAATGGAGTCAATTTCCAACATCTATGAAAATCATCAGTGAGTTGTTAAATACTAACCACTCTTCTGAACTCCATAAATTTCTATACTATTTATTTTCGGACCATTAAAATAGTATGCTAACTACCAACAATAAAAAAAACACACGGAAAATGAAGAATAAAAAAAAACTAATTTTCTAACATCAAATGGTACAGCAGAAGCTATTAACTTCACAAATTACGACTCCGCTTCCTGAAGTGCCTGAGAATGAAACTGTCTGCATATAATGGATAATTCTTTCTGATCAAACCCTTTACACATTTCCAATATGAGAAGTCAACATGCTCTCCATCTTGTCGCACTATGAACATACACCTAGAGCGATCAAAATCAGGATGATATCCAATCTACCCATAAGAAAAGAGAAACTCTTCAGTAACACATAAACATTACAAACTCCGTTATAGTTACACCCAAGAAAAACCAGAACAGATACAGTTTTAACGAATCCAGTAATACATATTTCATTATAGTTATACACACACACAAGAGAGAGATACAGATCACCAAGAAAGAAACACGGGTATAACACTGCCATAAAAGAAAGTAACACCATGGCCAAAAACTGATTTGGCCAGCTGCACACTACAAAGTATGGATACAACATGAGATATGGATAGAAAAAGTTAAACGAAATTTAGAAGACGACACTACTGGAAAACAATAGATAAAATTAAACACAAACATCTCAAATTAAAAGAGAAGATCGATGTGTTGAGTGTTTGCACGAGTCATTATAAATATAATAATTATTACAGCATTCCAATCTGAATTAGTATAACTAGAAGTGTCAATCAAGTGCCTAATACACGTGTCCGATGCAGGTATGACGCGTCATTGCTGTTTTGAAGTGTCAGTGCTTTTACTGGGGTGTTGATAACGTAGTCCCAACTGAGAGGTTCCGAGCAGGGGGGGAAAAAGAGTGGAAGGTGTATACAAGAAGGAAGAAAGAGTACACTACGGTTGGCTATTATTAGGACTATTGATATAATATAGGGCAGATACGGAAATTGGGGGTAATCATATATAACTACAAATGATTCGAGTGATGGAGGCCTTTAGGTCTCAATTCTTAAGGTTTATCAAGGGACCCACCTTGTCCAAGGAGTACAAAACTAGTACATCTGAGCCACGACAAGCTCGCAACAGGAGACCCGACAGCTTCCCCGTCGTAAGTTTCTTACGCAGAAAGAAGGTCATTGCTTCCATCTTGGAGGCGCCTTTTCATCCCAGGGAACAAGATTAGTGAGATACTGACATGTGTTTGAGAGACGATCTCACAAAAGTTGAACAGGGAGGTGAAGAGAGCAGGTTCACATGTATGAATGACTTTGTCATCAACTGGAGAACTTCATGCAAAGAGAGTGCCATTTAGTGGAGCTTTAACTCTGTTCAACATTAGGTATATCCCATCCCTCCAAACCATGCAGGTCGAGAGATTATTACAAAGAGCCTTGGTTTAAATAGAAAGCAGAGGAAATCATAATTTTATTGCCAGTAGGTTTGGTTCACCTGTTACCTCTCCAGTACACCATCGTACCAGGTGCATTTGGGTGACGGATTCAAGGAAGAGGCACCTGGTTATTGCTTGAATCTGGAGCTGCAGTTGACAGGGCAGTGTTTCATTTTGATTTTTGATGCGGTGACAAATCGGACCCCTTCCAGCACGTTCTTCACCTAGAGTGGGAATTTGGTGTTTAAAAGGTGATTTGGCTAATTCTCACCTCTAGTCTTGAGAATTCTTGAAATAAACTGATCTGCCTCTCTTTTGTGGTTTAATAGTGGTATAAAGGGAGGAGTAAGGAGTTGCATCAAAGGATGGAGGAAACAGTTATGACCCAGTCAATGTCAGGCCATATCTCACTACCTGCATCAGCAGAAAAATGAGAGTGAGAGGCTTTGGCTGAGATGTTAGTCACAGGTATCATATAGCCCAGCACAAGCACTTACTCCAGCCTAGTGATTTTGGTGAAAAAGAGGGATGGGAATTGATGTTTCTGTATGGACTAATAATGATCACTAAATAAGGCGACAATTCCAGATGAGTATGCGTTCCCTGTTATAGAAGAATGCATTGGATAAATTACATGGGACAGATTACTTATCTAAAGCTGACTCGTGGGAAAGTTGCATTCCAATATGGATTCATAAGAAGCAAATTCCCAAAACACTATTCTGAACTCACCATGGGTATTACAAATTTTTGGTCATACCATTCGGACTGACCAATCTGCCGGCCAAATATGAATGTGCTTCAATGTGCTATGAATACTCTCCTGCATCAGTTTCTATGGAAATCCACGTTTGTGTTTTTCATCACATCTTGGTATACAGTATAGCATCGGAAGCTTACTTGGCACAAGTTCTGTCCACATTGCAAAAAGAGTTCTTCTTTACCAATCAGAAAAGGTGCAATTTCAGGAAGAGGCAGAGTGACTGTGTAGGACTCCCAACGACACCCATCATATACAAGGCGGGGTTACTATGGACCCACAAAAAGTGAACTCCAATTTGAGCTGGCTTGTGCCAAAAACAATAAAAGCCTTACGGTGTTTTCTTGGGCTTGACAGGCTAAATTATCTGTATACATGTGATTATGGAAGAACTGCTAAGCCAATGACATGATTGTCGAAGAAATGTGCTTTTTAGTTTACTGGAATAACGGAGACGACATTTCAGACGATGTAGCAAGCTATCACTTATTCACCACAGCCACAATGTTCCCTATGCCAAATTCATCACAACCATTCTCCAAGGAGGGCGATGCACCAATCAAGGTTTAGATGCAGTCATTAGACTCATCACTCAGGGTAGGCAGCCAATAGCACTTTTCAGCAAAATGTTACCTCCATCCTCCCTCTCCAAGTCCGTGTATGAGAAATAAAGAATTTATGGCCTTTGTCAAAGCAATACGACACTGATGGTCATATTTGCTTGGGTGACGATTCACATTTTATGAGTCAGTGAAGTCTCATATTTCTACTTAAGCTTTGAAGTTTCAAAGAATGGCCCAGGTATTTAATAGGCATTTTATCTTCATTGATCACCTCATGGTGAAATGGGGGAATGATCCTTGGGAGTCTTGTCCGCGAGAGAGAAACTGGTTGGTAAATTAATGGACTGAGTTTGACATTACGTACTAGGTTGGCAATTCTAATAAGATGGTTGATGCTTTGTGTCGGAGGTATGGTAAAGAGGTCGCCCTGCAGGCTATTCCTAAACCTAACTGACCAGATTATTCTCATATTGTGGATCATCGAGCTAAAGCTTACCAAGCTTAAGCTTGTTACAAATGCATCGTTTGAAAGAGATAAATAACCAAATCATATATTTGGATAGTGAAGATTGGCAAGGCCAAGCCAAATCGTACCTAGAACAAGATTCGAGACGAAATTTCAGTTAGCAGAAGTTAGGGCCAGAACACAATTGGGAACAAAAAAATGGTGCTAAATCACAACCAAGACAAAACCGGTACAAAACTGCAACTGAGACAAAACCAGTGCAAAAATGCATTTGAAACAAAATGGTGCAAAACCAACACTGAGATATCTCAAACATGTTGAAAAGGTGATGCAACCGAGCAGAGATTCTAAATATGCTAGAAAGATGACATAATGAAGTGATTCTGAACAAACTAGAATGACATCATATGGTTAACAAGAGACACTAAACACACTAGAAAGATAGAGATTCATAACACAAAAGAAAAAAGAAAAAATTAAGATGGCTGAAATGTACATACAACTAACGAGAAGAATAGAGTTTCAAATTTTTGTTGGGCTTAAAACTTTGGAAAACACAATATAATGATAACAAGATAAGTCACATAGGATGGTGCTAATCTGAAAACATTTTGATGTTACAGTGTTTTAGATGAGGAGAAGTTTGGGTTTCATGGGGTGACATCACAAATGAGTGCGACCTATCATCCAGAATTAGATGGCAAGACTGAGATGCTAAATCGCATTTTAGGGACCTACCGGCTCTATTTCATATCTGGGTAGCCCAAAGCTTGGTCTAATTACCCCCATTGGGATGGATAGTAATTTATAACACAAGTAATAAGTCAACTTCTCATAACATGCCATTAGATACAGTCAATGGTGGATAATTCATTTCCTTATCAAAATTCATCCCATTGGACTGGGTACTAGTATAACACAAGTAATCAGAAAAATTCATCGCAAAGAATGTGGCCGCGCATAAGGGGAGCAACTACCTCAAATCTTATTTAAAACTAAATGGCAAGGAAAACTGAGGAATAGGCTACATAGAAAGGGGGAAATGAAGACAAAATGAGGATCCTTACAATATCTATCCATACCAGAGGCTCATAGATTGCAAAGTTGAGCAACATATAATGTGTATTTACTATTATTAAGGATTAGAAAATCAGGTGGTGTGCAAATTACCTAATTAGGTTAATAGCGAAAGAGATTGGAGTCCTCTAAATGCACGGTGCATTTTGCAAAGTGAAATGTAGAATGGAAACCTGTTGATGAGCACATCAAAGGCACGAGTTTTCATAAAATAATAGCAATAAGATAGCACTTTGTGATTTAATAAAAACTAATTCCTTCGGATTCCTTGTCAATAGCTACCAACTTGCACTTTAACCAGTTATTTGCACCCCACACTTTAGGAGACAAATCCTATCATTTGTGGACCAGACCATACACCAAAGGCTTTTTAATTCAATGATAGATTAAGGGTAAACTTTTTTGCAGGAGGCAGCAACTGGTGTTGTGGCTAATCCAATAGATTGCTAAACACAAAAGGTTAATTTTATTGTACTAAAAAAAGGTAATATCAAGAAAAGCCTTTTTGTCAATGAAATAATGCACATGTGTGTGAGAGTGAAAGAGGAAAAGAGAGAAATACCGTTATATAATCGATTCCACAACCAATCTTTTTCTGAACTTCAGGATGAAATGGAAGCAGCTTCTCAAGGATGGTTTTCTCATGCTCTGGACTCAGTCTATCTCCATTTTCGTATCTAGTGCAGGAAATTACAACAAGGTATTATCAAAATTTCCAAGATAAATGAAAACAGAACATGTGCATCCATGAAAATAATGATCAATGTAATTTTCTTCACAAGTACTACATGATTTTTGCATGCAGAGAATGATTACTAGTAGTTTCTGTTGAGTTTAGTCTCTTATTTCCCATCTTTAGTGGATTGATTTTTGCATACACAAAACTACGGACAAAGGATTGCCTTACTTTCCCAGTGCCTATTGCAGTGGGGTTTGGACCAATAAAATCACTCTCTTGCCTCGGCTATTTTATATTACCAAGGTACTGCTTACAACCTGTGCAATATTGAAAATGGCAAAGTTCTTCAAAGTTCAAACCCAAACACAGTTTGGGCCAAAAGAAACTGACTCATCTGATCTGACACATAACACAAAGTCAGTCATTAACACCAAGAAAAGGTCATTTCCGGCATCCCATATGTAAGTACTCTCTCTTCTTTCTTTTATTTTGTGTAGCACTACTTTTTGCATATTGAATCCTATGTATGCAGTAATGGGATCTCATCAGTTCAAACATCCCGATTTAAATGCAAGAGGTGACAAGGGATTCAAGATTTTGAATGAAATTTAACACTCCCTAACCAAATGACACTCCCAACTTGCTTTAGATATTATGCTTTGTATATTTAGCTTAAAGTATTGTTATATTTTTATCATTCTTTCTCAATATAAAGTTCTGAAATCATATTTCAGGAAGGAAATCACATGACAATACCCTGTCTGGTAGTGTTATGTTTTGAGGTTGATACATTCAAATGTTAGAGTTGGTATGTGATAAACTTTGTAGCACCGATACTTTTCATCGGAGGTGTATCCTCGTGTCTGACACATGTCAGTGTCCGGCACCGACACGACATTGACACATTGATTACATTCAATTAATTAAATCATTTTCAAATTATTACCGATGTTGACGTGTCAGTGTCGTGTTTGGTGTCTATTCAGTATTTGTGCTTCATAGTGATAAACATCGAGTGTGAGTTGGGCAGTCTTACATAATACCTGTTTTATTTGCATAAGCATAAACTTTCTTAATAAACGTGATATGTACAAATTAATCCTAGATGCTTACAAACTAAACGATTCTTAGTCATACTCAATACAAAAGTATAAATTACATAAATTTAATCAAGGATCGCATAGGCAATGCAGAGAATAACGTGAGAGCAACTACAAAGTAACAATAGCAGACACACACAACCAGGATAACATCCTAATTGAAGTTGAACAGAAAGATTTCTAAAAATAAAAAATCATTCAACAATCCACCAAAATCTTTACAGCAGAGTAGAAGTGCCAAAATCCTTCTCAATAAATTCAACATCAAATAATTACGAGTTAAAGTACCTAAATCAACTATGAAAATTAAAAATGAGTAAAATAAATTATATTATCCTAATAATTGATTGAAGAAAAAAAAACTTACTGTCCAGAATGAAGAATCATTCTGACAAATCCAACCAAAGGAACAGTATCATCCAAAATCTGATCCTCCCAATCAATCCATTTATCTTCTTCAGTATCTTCCTCCTCTTGTTCATAGCAATAGCTCTGTTCCTCTACAATTCCACTCTTCTGTGAAAAAACTGGCTTCCCAAGCAAACTTTCACCATCTGAAGCAGAAGCTTTGAGGGGAGAGAAAGAAGAGTGAAGTAACGGTGTCTTGAAGAAAGGAAGAGATAGAATCAAACGTGAAGAATGAAATGAGAAAGGGTTTTTGTGGAGACGAGGGAGAGGTGTTTTTGTATTGGATAATGAAAAAGCCATATCTCTCTCCAATTATTATCAACAATGAAAGAGTTAGTTAAATTAAATTAAATTCAATAATTGTTGAACATTGTTTTGCGTTTGTTCTTACTCACTCATTTTGTCATTTCATTAACTTTTGTGTGTATGAAATTGTGGAAGAGAGAGGTGGAGAGTGTTCCCTCGCCTCATCTCAAGCTCTCTGCAAATGTTAACTAGATAATGACGCCTGGGTTTCTTACTTGCTTTAGCTTACTTGGGTTGGGATTGTCTACCTTTCAATCCTCTACCTTTGGTAATTTTGTTTCTATAATCCATCATTATCTCTCATCCAAATAATTTTTATTTATTTAATTTAATTATTAATTTATCCTATAAATACACTAAAGTTACCGACCACTATAGTTAGAGTATCTATTTCCAGTCTACCTCTCCCCCGTTTTTTCTTTTACTGCTATTATTAATTATGAATTTATTGTCGTTTAAAATTATTATAAGTCTTGTATAATTAAATTTTTATATGCTGTTGAGCTAAACATTTTCAACCTGTCAATCACATTATATCATGTTTTGTATGAGTTGTATAAAAATAATAACAATTTTAGTATTTTATAATTTAGAGATAATTTGTTAAAAACTTTTATAAAAAAATGGAAGTTGTTTTGTGTTTATCTGCTTGTGATTTTTTTTTAAAATAACCGGGTATCAAATAGATTTCTATTTAAAGCTAATTTTAGAGTTTCTTCTTTTGGTTATTTTCAAAAATTGTAACAAACACACAAAAAAAACTGCTAAACGTAATTTGAAAAGATGATTAATTTTAAAATTAAATTATTATATCTGATTAGTTATAATTTATTGATATTTGATAGTATAATTAAACAAATATTTAAATATATTTAAGTCATAATAATTTAAGTAGTAAAATTTTGATATAGTTAAATGTGAACTCGTATAAATTAATTATAATAAAACTTATTATTTTCTTTAAAAATATTTTATAATATGTTAGGTCAATCTTATTATAAAATTAATATTAAATATAATTACAAGAAGAAGAAAAATAAAAACCAATCTTTATGTTTGTATTACTCGTATACAAGCTGGTAAGAAATATATTTAAAGGACTATTAATTAATATAATAAATATTGATTTTCAAACAAGTAATAGAGAGTTGTCAAATCTACATGAAATAATTCAATTCCTACACACATAATAATCCAGTAAAACAACACAGGATAAAACAAAACAACTAAAAGTGAACAAATGAGATGAATAACAAACCAACATTAATATATATTAATATATATGTTTCTCGATTCATGATTTTGCATCAGACATTAAAGATATTGAATCGAAGTTAATTTATAAATTTAAATTTAAATAAATATCATAAAAAAATAAAAATCTAAAATAATACTGTAATAATGCATAAAAATAAAATAATATTGTATTAAGATGATAAAATTAAGAAAAAACACAAACAAAAAATGTAAAAATCATTTATTTAAATAAAAATAAAAATAAAATTAAAGAGTGCTTTAGACCAAAAAATTGCACTAAACCACATATATTGACTATTGAATAAATAAAAAATAAAGGAGGCCACTTTAAACCTAATTATAGTATTAATATTTTCTTGTTAAATTTCAACTTAAAATAATTTTATTTATATAATAAAATTAAATTTATAATTAATTGTAATTAAAGAATGTTAAAATAGTAAAAACGTTTATTTTTTATTTTAAATAACCTAATAACAAAACTCGTCCACGCTAAAGTGAATAACGAAAAGTATCTCAAATTCAAACCTCCACGTATCAAATATTTGCAGTGAAATTTTATAATTCTATGTACATAGATTTTATAATTGTGTATCATACATTGGTCATATTTATACATCACCAACTACCATATAATTGATATTATAAATAAATAAATAATTTTAAATTTTGTTCATTATTTTAAATAAAAAATAATTAATTAAAATTTATTTAATATTTATATTTCTAATATATCCTTATTTTAATAAAAAAAGTATTTAATATCAGTAATTGAGTGTTTGACCTACAACAAAATAATTTAAAATATATTTTATATAAAATTGACTGTATTTAACTAATTCTTTTTAAGAATTAAAAAAATTGTTATTTTTTCTTATAATAATAATTTGAAAAAGTATTATTAACGAATTTTAAATATTCCAACAATTAAGATTATTATTTTTTGTTTTAAATATGTAACATTTAAAAAAATAAAAAAAAATAATTATAAAAGGCCGCACCCCCATCTCTATATATATTTTTTTTAGATAATTTGTTTTACAACATATCATATTTTTTCTTGTAAAAACCATACATTTTTACTATTATAAAACAACAGTGGATGTGACATTTGAAATATCACATCATCCCCTGATTGTGAAAAGGTAGATTTAATTTATTTAAAAAATATATATTAAAAATAAATAAATATTAAAAGAAAAGAGAGTAGAAAAGATTCACTAACTCTATTTTTTCATAAACATAATTAATATTTATTTTAATTCCTTAAAAAAAAGTAAAAAAGTTATATTAGTCTCTAATAAAAAAAATGAATTTTTTTAATCTTTCTACAAAAGTAAGTCAAATATTTTAATTCTTTTATCAAATTTTGTATTTGTTTTTTAACGTTTAATTATATGCATTTCGTATGTCATATTTTATATTTTATATGTATTATAAAAAAAATAGGTCTCTCTGACAATAATCTAGAGATAATTTGATCCTTAATATTTTTTTTATAAAAAAATCAATAAATTTTAAATATTGTTTATTATTTGTTAATTTTCAATAATCATTAATCAATCAAATTTGTTGAATTCTAAGAGATCAAATTAATAATTTCGTATTTTAAATTTTAAAATTGTAATTATTTGTACAATTATATTTTGAATTGATGATATAGTTATTTG
The DNA here is from genome assembly GCA_037974835.1 of Cicer judaicum. Classification (NCBI taxonomy): domain Eukaryota; kingdom Viridiplantae; phylum Streptophyta; class Magnoliopsida; order Fabales; family Fabaceae; genus Cicer; species Cicer judaicum. Next base: position 7,101,310 of record JBBPBS010000276.1, read on the forward strand.
TTTTTGTGTCATGTGAGCGTGACGAAGATAAAAAAAATATGTTGGAGATTTGAATAGGTTGTTACAATAGAAAATTTAGTTATTTGTTTAGAAGATATTTAACTCCCACAAAGAAAAAGTACTAACCCCTCACAATAAATGAGAAAAGAAAAGAAAAAACAAAATTATTGTCAAATAAAAGAGAACATACAACATTAACTAGTAAGGTTACGTGGCTCATGTAAGCTAACAAGAGGTTAGAACTCTTAGCTTTTTTCTAGGCGAGAATATGTGCACAAGCATTCATTCGAGAATAATATGATGAAGCGATAACTATCACTCATTCCTCGTGTAATCATTGACGGTCTCTATCTTGTTAGGATATTGATGAAAATGTTGGGTCCCCTCTTGCACTAGCTTTACCACCTACAATAAGGCAATTAGATAATGTATTGTCGTCAACATTAAGAGTCACATCCATTAGAAACATTTGCTGCCAAGTTACCTACCGATACACTATATTAATTAAAGGACCATGGAGACCCATAAACATTCTAGCTAAGTTGGAATTGAGAAGGAGAAAAATGGTCATAACCACCCATGTAATTTCAAACACGAAGATTCAAAGGCCTTCCTATTTTTGGAATACCAAATATGCCACATGATAATGACTCCAAGGACTCCAAAAGATACATAAACCTCTTGGATAAGAAGAGGCAAGTAATCATTCTCCCCCTTCCACAAATATGAGTCATTTTCTATCACCCCCATGTTTTCCACACTTCACTTGCCCTCGTACAAGAGAAAATATATTGAAGAATGGACTCCTCCCCTAGCTCACATAATGGGTAGGATGCTGAGACACTTACCTTTATGTGTTGAAGGATACTCTTGGTGACTATCAAGCATACATGCCACACAAAAACTACACAATTGTAATCACTCGTTGCTTCCAAATCCAACTCTAACCTTGTTGTCAAACATCCGAGTACCTATTCTCTAAGAGCCACATATACTTTTGGTCATACACTCACCATTTAGATTATTGTCCCAAGTTTAACAACCTCCACGACATTAACAAAGTAGAGATTGATATTCCTAAATAAGATTATACTAAACAATTAGTAACATAATTTATGTTAAATTTATATAAATTATGTTTATTATACTTAAACAATTATCCTCCACCCAAAGATCCTTAATTTTGTTGTTAAGATCCACCAACTCAACCTCCCGAGCTATATCAATCAAGGGTTTCTTATTGATCCAAGGTTTAAATCAAATATTTGTATCACCACCTCCAATTTTAAACTCAAAACCATCATTCAAGCACTCCAAGGTATTGAGAATCACCCTCCAAGTTGAAGAACCCCTATTTTCTTACATAAAAATAAGTTTCATTGCGTCAAGTAAATATCGAAAAGAATTACCACCCATAACTTGTTATCTTATTGGAGCAAATTCCACACCACTTTCCCCAACAGGACAACATTTTGCAACTGCATGGACATAGTAACCAAACCACCATAACCCTAAGATTGAATAACCTTCTTCTAGCTCACCATGTGCATAGATTTCTCGCCCATGCCTTTCCAAATGAACTCATAACGAGGACCTAAAATGAACTAATTAAGAGGGGAAAAAATTTAAGTAAAGACTTTATAATAGTGTTTAGTTTTATTTGTGTTTAATTTGAATTGTAATAATTTTAGTTAAGTGGTGTAAGATCAATATGGGTCTAGAGAAATGACTTTCGACCTATTTTAGGAATAAAGTAAATCATTCTTTAAATACTTTATAAGAATCTTATTTTGAATAACTTTGAAATGAATTAAAATTTCTCTAACGAGATTTGTGAATGAGATATGTCTCCTATTTGACTTTGAGTTATTTGACTAAAATTTACTTAAATCTTATCAATGGATTCCTTATTGTTGTGACGATTTCACATTGACTTATAAATCATCTTTGATTATGGTGCATTCTTTATCTTCTTCATTTAACCAATAATTCTTTATTTCTTTTCCCTTTTATTTTACCAATTTATCTCAAAAAATTACTTGATTAATCTTTAATCTCACGTGGAAACACTTAAATCTACGTCAAATCACGTACATTTTTATTACATACATTTTGTCACATACATTTTTATCGATCATGTCGCAAGCATATTATAGGAACCAATTTATTTGCATGTTGTAGGATGGAATTGCCGTGAAAACCGCATTAGTCAAAGTCCCTCAAGCTGGATTATTGAGGAGCATCCCGTTCCACAGAATTAACTTAGATGATATTTTATTATACACCTCCTAAAAGTTACCCCTTTTTACTCCTCCCATAATTCATCTTATACCCCACGTACTTTTCAAGCTTCTCAATAGACTTAATACTAGTGATGCTCCTAAGCTTCTCTAGTGATGCTCCATAGGTTATAGACTTGGCAAAACTAATTTTTAGACTTCAGAACAAACATAAATTTGCAACAGGTTAGATATAAAAGGAACACGTGGAGGCTTGACTTTAGCAAATAATAACACATCATATGCAAAAAAAACATGTGAGAGATACGTGACCCATCCTTGGTAATACCAGGGGGCTTTTCAGTTTCCCTTGTACACGTCTCTTCAATTATCTGAATCAACATTAGATGATTAAAGTTCTCAACTTGACAAATCTTCTAATTATAGACTCTAATCTATAGGTTGGAGAGATTAAAAAAATTTATAATGTGAAAGACTTCAAAAAAGCAAACTCCCAACACTAAAAACCCTTAAAATTTTATGGATTTAGTGGGCCTATAGTCTACATTTAAAAAAATTTTGAGAAATAATTTTTCAATAAAAAAATATTTATAATTTTTTTTTGAATTTTTTTTATTTGAGAAAAAAAATTGATTTTTTTTAGAATTTTTTTTTTATTTTTCTCACATAATTTTTTGAGAAATAAAATATTTATAATTTTTTTTGAAATTATTTCAAATAAAATAAATGTCAAAAATATTTTTAAAAAAAAAAATCTCAAAATTAATAAAATATTGAGAGTCTATAATCCCTAAACCCCATCAAATAATGGGTCAATATTTTAAAACATTATTTTAATAAAAAATTTAATATTAAAGATTTAATAAAAAAATATTAAAGAGATTTTAGAGTTGAGACTTTTTTGACAGCTTTATAAGTAACATATATTCCCTTAAAAGAATGAACAATATTCAACAATTGATTAATTTTATTATTTTTTAAAAACTGGACCACCCTAATTTTTTTTTACAACTTAAATATCCTCTTATTTTCCTTTATAAAACATACTTAAACTGTCATATAATCTAATGACAATTAAAAAATATATACAAAGATGAATTAATTTTTTTTTCCAGAAAAACAGACACATTTCAATTTATTTTTATTTTGTAGTTAAAAATAGTCATTTTTTTTGGACTAATATGTCCTTTCTATTTTTGTGACAAAAAGGAGGTTTGCTTTAAAATTAATGACAAAACTTAATTGTAATTTCTAAATATTTTTTTATAGTTTTTAACTTGACAATCTATAATTTTACTAAAAATTTGTCATAATCATATTTTATGAGAAAAACCATAAGAAAAACCACAGCAAAGACTAAGTTTTTTCCTAGAATTAAATTAATAAAAGAGAGGGGCAGACACGAAAATGGAACGGAGGCGTAGACAAGTGGGGTTCCCGAATTGTTGGTGGAATTACCCACGTGTTTGGTCAACTACATACGGCGTTGCGTGGCGCTTCACGTCATGTGATGCTGCTGACTCACGCCAACAAACAAATATTTCCTAAACAACCACGTGGCCAAAAAATCGCTAAAAATATTGAACGAACCTCGCCACCAAAATCTCTTCTCAACTTAAACTTTCTACCCAATTAATCTGCAAACACATTCCATCACTCATCGCGTATATCGCGTTTCCTTATATATCTTTATATATCAATTTTTTTTAAACGATTTTCCTTATTCTAGGGTTTCACATTCATCCAATTTCGAATCCCAATCCGCAAGCCTATTTTCCTAACCCATGATTCTTGCTGCACTTTTATTGTAAATTCAAAAGCTGCATCATCCTGTTTTTCTCACCGTCCGAATTTAATTAGGGTTAGGTATCCCCAATTTTTTTGTTGTTGTTAATAATGCCGCCATTTTTGTCGACCTCGAAGGCGCTTCGCTCCTTAGCGACACGCAAAAGTGGATTGAGTCAATTGATGAGGTCTAGCAAGAGCGTTGAGAAACTCGATGGTTGTCGATGTTTTTCAACAATTGCTTCCGGGAACACCCATCAGATTCAACCCTTTGGCTATCGCATTGGGTTTTCCCCGTTTATGGGAAATTTTTGTAATAACAGCAATAATGTTTTCCAATCGAGGCAGTTTATTGGTGTTGGAGACGGCGTAGAAGGTATTCTGTCCAAAACTTACGAGGAGAGACGCGTTTTGGGGTAACACAAATTCATCATCTAATTTTTTATTATTGCTCGTATAATTCCCAAATTTTTGTTGCATAATAACTTAAAATTTGAATTCTGGTAATATTTTCCACTGTAGCTGGTTTTTGTGTAATTGTGTTACTAATATCTGCATCTTAATTAGAATTATTCTAAATGAAATTTTAGAGTTTGGATACGTGATTCTGCTGACGGTTGAAATTTTTGTATCATCATTAAACCTGCTTTCTTATGTGATTAAATTTTAATCCTTAATAATAGATTAGTTTTTGTGATGTGTAACTAGTTCTTTTATATTGGGATTTATTTTTGTTAAAATGTTAACCTTGCTTCAAATATTATGTTGCACTTTTTGCGCCAAGTTATCTGAGAATCTCCTAGATTTGAATATGAGGGTATCTATGAGTCATCACCTTACCTCTGGCTTTGTAAGCGTTAATGCTGAAAGCAAAATATTTATAGGTTTATCGTAGTTTTCATTCCTGCATCTGTTAGCTAATACACTCATTGGTCATTAGGTACTCTCCGGAGCAATTATTTGATGTTGTTTCGGCTGTGGATTTTTATCATGGTTTTGTCCCATGGTGTCAAAGGTCTGAGATAGTTAAACGTCATCCAGATGGATCATTTGATGCTGAGTTGGAGATTGGATTCAAGTTTCTCGTTGAAAGTTATGTTTCTCATGTTGAATTGGACAGACCAAAGCGAATAAAGGTATTTAACCTCTCCTTTTTTTTGGTTGCCATTGGTGTTTCTCGCACTTGATCGGAAATAGGCAAAACAATAGTCTTTACCATGTAAAGAATGCCCTATCAATCTGATGCAGTGTCAGGGAATGCACATTAAAAATGTGTCTCTTCTCTAACCCAATTTATTTGAGAGGCCCGTCTCTCCCACTCAAAACTGACTGACCAACTAACTAAACTCACCTATATCCTCACCCTCTTTTTATATCCTACCTGTGCAGTTCTGTTACTGCAGTTAGAGGCTAACCAACTAACTATAACAAACTTAGCTATTGAAGTCTGTGTCTAAGTCTAACCAACAAAAGCTGGACAGGACTACTTACTTGGATTTTTGATCCCCCTTATCGATTCTAACATTATTATATTGACTTAAAGCAAGGGAAAAACACCTATGGAAAATATGGTTAAACTAAAATTTCACCTGAAGTTATATGAGCATATGAGTAGAAGATCTATAAAGGGACCTAATAGGGAAACTAAATTCCATGAGGGGCGGTCCAATAATTTCAAGTAAATGCATACCAACAAAAGTTAAAGGTCAAACCATTGATAAAGATTTATATTTAAATTGTTTGTCACTAGGCTTTGATTTACAAAGAGCATTGTGGCGTAGTTTGATTGATTGATTCATTTTGTCAACTGTGCCTAATGGGAAAAGGCCTGGACTCTGCTGATTCAAATAGAAGCAACGCAAGCTCAATTTACAATACATTTGGATAATATACCTAGTCCATATAAACAATATCATAACTAATTATGGTCGATTATATAATGTAGACTTTAAGTTTCTAACATAAACGGCAATATTCAACATTCTAATAAACAATATATAACACATATTGTTCTTGCTTTATTTTCGCAAGAAATGGCTTGTTGCCTTGTTTTGCTTGTCAATGTAATGAGCTTCTCAGTTGTCTTAAGCTCAGTTTGTTTACTGTGGTATAAGGCATGCCCTCCGCGGGCTTTTTTTCCTTGACAGCTTCTGATTGGACCTAGTTAATCCAAGTGTGGCGTCTGGCATGCCATAAATTACTTGTGTATCATTAATTCCTTTAGCTAAAACTGCTATAACCAAACCACCATAATAAATGGTGCTTTGATGAGCATTGGCATATATGTGAGATGGAGATTTGCTCAACCGAGTTTAGCACTTTCATTCCTGTTATTATTCTTTCATTTCATGTTATTTTCTCGATATATCTTTATAATAGCTAGAGTGCTGATGTGGCCTTTTCTAAGAAGATTTATTTTTATATATGAGTTATAGATTCTTTACTATCAAACCAGTGCATGGCTCAAACTGGTTGGTCGTGGAGATTGACCTATAATTATTGTATTGGTCTTCATTTCTCCTATGTTTTTGTTTTTCTTAAAAAAAGTTGGTAGCTGAATTTTCTCTTCATTTATATTGATTAATATTTTGTCTTGTATATTTTTTGTATTTCCAGACAACAGTGTCAAAGAGTACCCTGTTTGACCATTTGATAAACGTATGGGAGTTTAGTCCTGGTCCTGTTCCAGGAACTTGCAATCTCTATTTTTTGGTGGACTTTAAGTTTCAGTCTCCACTGTACACACAGGTATGGCTTTGTTATCATCTGTTTCACCTCTTCATCTCAACTTGCTTTTTTGGTCTTAATGTTTTGTTTGGGAAATCAATTTTATTATGCCCACAGTTTTTATTCTGTAGCACTGAAACCTCCACGTCCTTCATTTTCTGTGTATGTTGTATGTCAAGGAATATCTTATTTTTGCCTATAAAATATTGCTCCGTAGCAGTACCAGTGTTTTGGCATGACTTTCCTCATACGATCTTGCATTTATTTATATCAATACATTTGCCTACACAACATTTCATGAGAACACTGCTAAAGGCTGTGAATATATTTTGTAATTTTCTGTTCATGATTCATTATATATTCTCTTATTGTTGTTGCAGATTGCATCGATGTTCTTCAAGGAGGTGGCCTCTAGGATGGTTGGTTCATTCACTGAGCGTTGCCGCATAGTATATGGACCGGAAGTACGGGTCCTGGAAAACTCCCATGGACATAGGACATAACTTTTTTTTCTGCAATTAGTTTCTTGTCTTGAACATAGTTAAGGTCAATTCACAGTTTCTGCATTAATTGGACTGGATTTTTTTTTTAATATGGTTTGCCCGCTTAATACTGAATGATTAATCATTTCTCCTTTCCATTCCCTAGTGATCTTTGTAATTTAGATGGATTCTTCAATAGTACTGTGTACAATCTTGAAAGACATCAAGTTAACATTTTTATTATCATTTTTGTTAATATTAGTTCATGGATATAAAAGTGGAGTTTTTATTGGGAGAAAAAAATGTATTACATCGACAATGCATAAAAATAATGCATTTATACTTTTTAACTCTTTATATCAAGAGGTTAACAAAATTGTTTTGAAAGTAACATCTCGTAGCAAACACTATCTTATTATTTCCACCAATTTTATAGCATGGGCAGTTGGGTGAAAATCAGGGATCCTGCAGATGTGATAAAAAGCCGCATATAATCAGGGGTTCAATCAATAATGGTCTTCTTCTTTCTTACTCTACTGGCCAATCAACCTTCCGAACACCCTTGCATCATCTTAGATTACCATTCTAAGGTTAAATTTGTATATTTTAATTACTAAAATGACTTCAATTAATATTAAATAATTAAGTTTTGAAAACAACATCACCAAATAATTTGCTTTAGTGCTCTTCGCCTGAACTAAACATAATTTCTGAAAAAATTTATTATAGGAATTGTATTACAGAATTACTTTATTTCTTGAGGAAAAACAGGAACTTTAAATTGAAATATATTTCAAATTTAGAATCACGATGCCTGGTAATTATTAATGAAATCAAATTTACATGTACTCAATTGAGTTTTGAATCACCTTCACAATCAGGCTCATTTACCAGTATCAGCATACATTAAACGATCTTTTTCATTTTTATAATGAGTAATGGATTCTCACTGGATGCTTCCCAACAAAGTGAAATAGGGTGACAGGACCGAAGTATACTTATTTTGAGTATACAGAATGTTGTTTAATGAATATTGTCTCGCACAAAGACCAATTTCTCTCTACAACAGTCCCAAGACTGCGTCGTGACACCATCCGTACATGTTTGGATTAACATTGAATTTTGGTAAAATCACGGCGTCACCCTTATTTTGTGAAAGCTAACAAAATTACGGTAACATACTATGATTTGGCAATCCAAACATGCATTAAGTTAGCTCAAAATATCTTCAGCTTCAAGAGATGAGTACTTCAGGATAGCAGCAAGAATTCTTTCTTTGTCTCTGGTTGGGAATGCTTCCAACAGTTTCCCATCTTTGTAGAAGTGAAAGAGAGGCACGGCCTGCGATATTAGTTTGTTGTAAATTCCATAGACAATAAAGCATGAATAATACTGAAACGTACTGAAACTACACCGATTATTATACAAGCAGTTGATTGTGGTACAAATGATGCAAAGCTATATTTAGGTCATGTAGGGAGAAGATAGAACTATCATCAATAGAATAATATGGTTTTGAGAGATAAATGTCAAAATAAATGATAACATGAACCTGAGCCAAACAAGAAGACAGCATTATGCACATGAACCTTGCAAATGAAGGCACTAATCATCAAACTTTTAAAGACAAGTTAATAAACAATAAACACGTAGATGAGACTGATGGGGCAGAGAGAGACTAGTTTGAAATAAAAAAGGGAAATAAATACCCTGATTCTGAGTCGCTCAGCAACCTCGGATTCCTCATCATACTCATCAATTACCTGCAATAAGAGGAATGGTAACTAAGACTCTAGATAAAATTTAACATGCTCAATCTACTAATAATTAATAGCATAAAACCTCCAGAGATAACAATAAAGTAAATAATTACTTTCCTATGGACAAAAAGCCATAGCATGAGAGCATTAGAGATGATATAAGTTAGTAATTAGTGAGCAGCTTATCAGTAGTTGTTATTCCAAATTCTACAATGCTAAATTGCTATAACGCTCTCTAGTGACAACACTTTGTACTAAATGACATATCTTAAAACAATAGCTATTTGTTTAAATTACACTATGTGCCACTATTTAAAAACATTGGTGAGAATTATGAGAATTTCTCATAAGGTATAATATTATCAATTGATACAAATTGTGTTCTATTTATAAAACCCAACTTATTGAACTAACTTAAATCACAACTAACAACTGTTAACCCAACTGCCACTAATTTGTAACCAACAGTAACCAGGAATAACTAAACAAATCAACTATATAAAAAACTCTATAATATTAAGGACTTGAACAGATATCCTACTTACATTATGCTTTAGAAAGATAACAGGAACATCATGGCTACCAGATTTCTTACACAACTTTGCAAAACCCTGCTCTATATACTTGCAACTTCCACAAGAGGTGCGGAAGAAATCCACCACAACAAGAGATCCAGTACCTTTAGACTTCTCCAAAATTCTGAAGAACTCTTCATCGGTCTTAAACTCTCTCACACATTCAACAGGACAAAGATCATCATCTTCATCAGGCAAGTTTTCTTGATATTCGTCGGCCACTCGTATCTTATCAAGGAAGAAAGTGTTCCTGATTTTTATATTAGGTTCAATTTTTGCCCAACTAAGACATAGTTTTCCATGATTGTGGTTAGGAACTAAGCTGAAAACTAAATGGGAAATTCTAGATTTAAGTGGTTTTTGTAAGTATAGGTTTAATCTGACATTAACAAAAGATTTGGTATGCAGAATTTTCTGCCCGTGAATGACAACTGGTGGCATCTTTTGTAAAAAAGATGAATAATTACCACTAATCAAAATGAATTTGCAAAACTAGAGTAGTTACAAACAAATTCTCTAAACATGTTTATTATTCAATGGACATTGCAATGTAGAAATTGTTGAGAGATCACAACCTACAATTATACAGAAACAGGAATCAGTAATCCTAATCCCTATGAACAATAAAGAAACTTAATTTGTTTACTTTAGCTAGAAAGTCATTAATTACATTACAGTAAGGAACCAGGAAAGAATAAAAACCGTTGATCAAATTCCAAAACCGTAGAAGAGATAGTTATGAGTTACTTACCTTAGCGTTCAGGGGATCGGGGAATGCAAAACCGCGCTTTTACCTTTGCGATATCTTCTGTTCAGCACATAAAGAACAACTCAACAAAACTGCAAATCAGGACAAGACACGTGTACTCTCCCATATCCATGTACCGTGATCCAGATTTTTTATTTTTATGATTTTTATAATTATTATCTGTATCACTATCATCATGTAATTTATAGTCTCAATAAAACTTAATTTTGTCAAAGTCACAAAACTTAGATCTAGTTATTTATCTTTGTTATTATCCAATGAAAATAAATCAAAATTGCTACTAGCTGCTGTCCACCCATTCTCAAAAGGTACATCATGTACCGTTTTCTGAATAATTTTTATCTATTTGGTGAAGAACAATATCTCTAGTATATTATATAACTTTTTATTACTTTTTTTACAAGATAACTTTTTTACTGAACTTATTATTTTTTTATAGACGAACGCCCTCTTTTTAACACTACATTCACTTGAACCAATTAAAATGAGAGTGAGAATTGAACAATATAAATTCCACTACTTTGAGGTAGCATGGCTCTTTCCATGTAGAGATTATATGTGATATAGTTAGAGATGATGTCACTGTTGATGTATTCATCAAATGAGTACCTCTTTCTGCAATGTGGTTTATAAAATCATCACCAAGATATAATTGCAAACATATTGGGAGTCCCAAATACTTTAGGCCACTTCCAAAATACCTTTGTTCCTCGACATTGGCTAAGAGGATCTTAAATCTCTAAATCACAAAATTCATGAACAAGGTTTTAGTTTGAAAATACTTGGCAGACTAATAGAACTTGAAGAAATGTGGTAGTTTAGACCCGGTATTCTCCAACATCATGGTTTTAGTTTGAAAATAACACAAACCTCTTTCATAAAAAGACTTCCCAGCAGAACAACAGAAAATGGGTAGATTCCTTTTGTTGATGACAATGGTTTCTAGTATTACAATGATGAACCAATACATGACAAAACTCTTGACAAAAACCACCCTCAGCTTGGAACAATTGAGGGTGTTGAAGAAGTAACAACAATAGTGAGGGACAAAACAAAATTAATCATCATCAGCGTGTAGTTTCGAGAAAGAAGTACACTAAGCCTTTAGAATAATGACATTTAAAATGATTCAAAACATATGAAAGCAAGAAAGAAAGATTTCAGCATATTTGTGGACGGCGTAGTATGAGAACAGGGGAAAATGCGACACACAAGACACGGAATGGTTATTATGCGCTTATGTTATTTGTTGAAGTCCCACATCGTCTACCGCAACTACGAACTTAAACTGTAAACCTTATAAAATGAAAGGACTTAAGTACAGAATAATCACGGAGCCGTGTGATAAGCTCAAAGCGAACTATTCTTTCGCCTTTTACTAAAGAATACCGTGCGCTTGTCACTCATAGCGGCATACGATTATTTTTGAAAGGGTTCTCTATTTTGAGGCCTCTGCAAATTTAGTTAAAATTTTAACTCTATATACGAGTTGCTGGATCTATCGTTAGTTGGTTTTTTGTTAAATTGGATACAACCAAGTCATTGATTCAGCATATATTTTCAATTGTATCAAAATTATACATATTAACAAGTATTATTAATTTCATTTGATCAATTGTCGTTTCAATTATTTCTAAAATATATACATTAAATTAACACGAATTTAGAGAAATTAACATTGGTTGGGAGAATTTATTAATAATTAATTATATTTTGTTAGAAAGGGTTAAAAGGTAAAAAATATTCGAAAGAGTGCCTGATACCCCCAAATAAATTAGTTTAGGAGGTTATATATGATTTGTTGACGTTTGGACTGTTTGTTGATGTTAAAAAAAATATAAATAACACCATTATTTATTTATACAACTACAAGATTATAAATTCAAAATCAGACATTCATTTTAATATCATACATTCAATTTAATAATATTAGAATTTTTCAGTTGAACTACAAATACAAAATATCATATTTAAAAATACAGTCAAAATATAAGTTGTTTTGTTAATTTTTTTTTTCCTTCTCTTAGTTGCTTTTCTTTAGCTAAAATCTATTAAACTATCATGATATTTAAAAATCAATTTAATTTTCTTCATTTCATTTCATGTAAAAAGAAAATTGTATTGCTAACCTAAATAACTTGCACGAGATCAAAGGAGATTTTTTCCATCAAATATTGAGTTTAGTTTAAATGGTTATATGTGGTTTGCTGACTATGTTGTCAAGTTTGGATTGTCTATTGATGTTAAAAAAAATGATAAATAACACCATAATTTATTTATAGAACTACAAGATTTTAAATTTGAATAAAAATTGAGACACTCAATTTAACAATATTAATATTTGTCAATTGAACTAAAAATAAAAGACATTGTATCTAAATATACAGTTAAAATATTAGTTGTTTTGTTAATTTTTTTTCCTTCTCTTAATTTCTTTTATTGAGCTAAAATCAATTAAATATCATGATATTTAAAAGTCAATTTAATTTTCTTTATTTATTGTAAAAATAAAAATGTATTGCTAACCTACCCCTCATTTGCTCGATTTCATTTAACTGGATTTAGTTACTTTGCTTATATTGAGTACAATAAACATTTTATTTTTATAATTTTATATTTGAGTATCTAAGTTGAAATCTTAACTTCGAATTTTACCACTTAAAATCATAGAGGAGTTCCAAGACTAAAATGAAGGCTTTAACCAAGGCTCCAACTAGTGAATACACACTATTTTGGTCTTATTTGGGTATTTCATTAAGATCAATAGCATGGGCCTCTTTGAGTCAAGTTTTTTGCTTTGTTCTCTTCAAAGTTGAAAAAATAAAGGTATAACCGTTTATGGTGGTGGCCCGGTAGAATTCTATTAGTCTTATAAGATTATGCTTTTAGGTTAAGGAAAATATTAGAAACAGTTAGGCACACAGGCGACAATACAAATTGGTACAACAACTAGTACTTTTTTAATTGATTTTTCAAGATATTTAAAACCTCTTCTGTCGATATTGCTACAAAAAAAATTAGGTCCATTTAATTTAAATACCTGTCAATTGTTAACTATCAAATTAATATGATTTGATAATATCAAATTAAATTACTAATAATTTAATGACAATATTTTAAATTTAACACAACTATATTTTTTTTTTACTTTATACCATTCACGTTCTATTTTAAGAATCAAAGACAACTAAAATCGACAAGAATTAAAAACGAAATTAAAAATGCTAATAAAAAATTTTATCGATAATAAAAAACAATAGAATTCTTCGATGATAGAAGAACAATAAAAAATAACAAAAATGATTAACTCTAATAATAAGACCTTAATTAACCAAGTGGGACACTTTTCTCCACGTCATATTCTATATATTATATATCAGCCATACTAAATTGTTTAATACCTTAGTTACCAAAAATGCATTTAATTTGTTCCATATATATAATAAAAAATTCAAAATCTATCACGCTTAAGAAATGACGGTTGCCTCCACAACGGTTTCTTGCATCAGAAGCAGACCCAATCTGTCTCTGTTTCACTCTCTCTTCCATAATGGGAAGTCTTCTGCACTTGTTATCTTTCGCCAACTTTTAGAAGCAAATGTGATCCCCAATGCTTTTACTTTTTCGTTACTCATCAAAGCTTGTCTTTCATCATCTTCTTTTGCTTATGCTTCATCAAATTTGGGGTTACAAGCACGCCAGATTCAAACCCAATTGCTGAAACGAGGCGTTAACCAATTTATTCATGTAAATACTTCTCTTATTGATTTGTACATGAAACTTGGTTTTACTTCTCATGCACACCACCTGTTTGAAGAAATGGTTTTTAGAGATGTTGTTTCATGGAACGTATTGATTTGTGGGTATTCACAAAATGGATATCTTTATGATGCTCTTAAATTTTTTGTAGGCGTGTTAAGAGAGAATTTTAGGCCTAATCAAACTACAATTATTAGTTTGTTACCTTCTTGTGGTTGTCATGAGCTGATTCTTCAAGGTAGATCCATTCATGGGTTTGGAATCAAAGCTGGCCTTGGTCTGGATTCTCAGTTGAATAATGCCCTTATCTCAATGTATGCGAAATGTGATGATTTGAAAGCATCCCAACTCTTGTTTGATGAAATGGATGAGAAGAATGTTGTCACTTGGAATACTATGATTGGTGCCTATGGTCAAAGTGGCTTTTATGATAAGGCTATTATTTGCTTCAAAGAGATGCGGAAGGCAGGTTTTCGACCCAGTTCAGTGACAATGATGAACCTTATGTCTGCTAATGCTGTTCCGGAAACTGTCCATTGCTATGTTATCAAATGTGGCTTTACCGATGATGCTTCTGTCGTTACTTCGCTGGTTTGTTTATATGCAAAGCAAGGGTTAACAGATATGGCAAAACTACTTTACATACACTATCCCACAAAAGACCTGATTTCGTTAACAGCGATAATCTCTAGCTATTCTGAAAAAGGCGATATAGAGTCTGCAGTTGAATGTTTCATCAAAACTATGCAGTTAGATATAAAACCAGATGCAGTTGCCTTGATTGGTGTCCTTCATGGAATTACTATTCCTTCACACGCTGCTCTTGGATGCGCTTTCCACGGTTATGCGGTGAAGAGTGGGCTGTCCAATGATTGTTTAGTTGCTAATGGGCTAATAAGCTTGTATTCTAGATTTGACGAGATAGAAGCCACATTGTCTTTGTTTTATGATATAAGAGATAAACCACTGATCACTTGGAATTCGACGATATCCGGCTGTGTGCAGGCTGGAAGGTCAAGTGATGCCATGGAGTTGTTCTCCAAAATGAACATGTGCGGACAAAAACCAGACGCCATTACTATCGCCAGTCTTCTATCCGGGTGTTGCCAGCTTGGTTACCTGCGGATTGGAGAGATGCTGCATAATTATATTCTGAGGAACAATGTGAAAGTGGAAGATTTTACAGGAACTGCTCTAATAGATATGTATATCAAGTGCGGAAGATTAGACTACGCTGAAAAGCTATTTTATAGCATCAAGGATCCATGTTTGGCAACATGGAATTCCATCATATCAGGTTATAGTTTATATGGACTTGAACATAAAGCTTTCAGATGTTATTCTAAACTGCAAGAACAAGGGTTAAAACCGGATAAAATCACCTTCTTGGGAGTTTTAGCAGCATGCTACCATGGAGGACTTGTCTGTTTAGGATTGAAATACTTCACTAACATGATAGAGGAATATGGTTTGATGCCAACTTTGCAACATTATGCTTGCCTAGTTGGTCTATTAGGTAGAGAAGGCTTGTTCAAGGAAGCAATTGAATTTATAAACTACATGGAAATTCGACCTGATTCTGCTGTTTGGGGAGCTTTGTTAAGTGCTTGTTGCATCCAACAAGAAGTGAAGCTTGGGGAATGCTTGGCAAAAAAATTGTTTTTGTTGAATCACAAAAATGGTGGGTTTTATGTATTAATGTCAAATCTTTATGCCATTGTCGGGAGATGGGATGATGTAGCAAGGGTGAGGGAAATGATGAGAGATGGGGGAGGAGATGGATGTTCAGGTGTTAGTGTTATTGAAGTGGCATATGTTAATGACTCTAATAACAACTTAGATATGAAGTTTGTCCATTCATTATCAGAATAGAAGATTTGGATCATGCAAATAAGCATCACCTATATCAAATTTGAAAACTTTCCCCTGTACCCCCACTTTTATACTCCAATTATACCCTCAAGTTCTCCGGTAACTACTCCTCTATACTGGAGAACTTAAAAACATGTTTTCTGGAATACTCCTCTATACCAGAAAATTTCATCAAAGTTTTCCGGTAATAGCTTCTGTACCGGAAAACTTAATCAAAGATTTCCGGAGTACAACTTTATACTGGAAACTTGTTTTTCACTTTTTCTGGAAATCTAGTAAAAAAAACTTACTCTCTGTTTCAGAAACGTCAAAATATAAAATAAAAATTTTGTGGAGATTTTATTATGTATACGAGGGCAAAATAGTCATTTCATTCTTATTTTTGGGTATATGTATAACAAAGAAAATTTTCATCAAATTTTAGGAGTTGGCCGATGTTGTCTAGGTAGAACTGTACGAGTCCAAATAAGATAGCAAGAAACAAAGAGTTAGCAAATGTTTTCCTAGGTTTTGAACACCAAAGATATCGAATAAGATAAAAGATTTGAAGAACCTAAAATTATAATTGGATCCTACGATCTTCCGCGATAAAAACAATTAATTAGGTTTTTTAATTTTAATAAAAAATTATATAAATAAAATAAAATTATTGATAATAATTATGTGTCACGGTTACATAAGTGTTTTTAGTACACAACATCGTTTTTATTTTAAAAAATAAACCTAAATGGAAAAACAAGATAAAATAAGGTACACATTTCAAAACATAAACAACCTATGTGAAAAAAAAAAAAGAAGATAAAAAAGCAGATATGTTACCACTTAGTAAGTAATTTTGAGTCATGTGGTAACTACACGTGCTTGCTATGTTTGGATTAAATTAATGAAAAGCTATCGAGTATACTACTGGCACTCCCCTTTTTTTTTGTTTTTTTGCCCTCTGTTGTGCGTATGAGTGTTTCAACGATGTTTGATTGTTTTTATTTTTTTTATTGTTGCTTATTTCATATCAATGTTAGTTTAAGGTTATACATATCTTTTAAGAAAATAGTAGTCTCTGATAAAATAATATTATTTGATTAAGCATGTGTTAGAGAATGCAGTGCAATTTGTGATTCTACAGTGAAAATTTTATAGTAAAATTGAAGTTACGAATTGAAGTTTTTAATTTTCACAATAAAAATTACATTGGAATTGGAATGCGAGAATTGATCCACCACCGTATTTCTAGACATATATTAAAATATTTAACTAATGGAATTATTAGATAGAAAAACTAATTAATATATGAAATATTATTAATACTTTATTGATATTTTTTTTATAAGATTAACATATTTTGAACACTTAACACGAAAGATTCGTATAAAAAACTTAATATGAAAGGAATTTTGTTTATTAGTGGAAATCAAAGATAGATTAAACACTCATAGAGATTGTGCACCAACCAATTACAATCTCTAATAAAATGTATTTTTAAAAGATTCTTTTTTATAGATTTTATTTATTAGAGATAATTATTTAAAGTATGTCAAATATTAAATATAAATATTTTTTTAAATTAGAATTAGAATTTTGATTTATTACTTAGTAAGAATCTAATTCTTTTTATTCGACTTAATTTGATGGTGAAATAAAATGAATAGTTCCTTTATTATTAAAAAAGTATGACAAAGATATTGCTTTTTTAAAAAAAGAAACACTTCAATTTTGAAAATCATAAAAAGTTGAATAGTTATGCAAATTAAGTCCATGAATTGAAATGAGATAGTTTAGTTGAGACTATTGTGAATGCTATCCATCTGTTGTTAGAGTTTTGCTTACGAATTGAAGGGGGCAAAGATTGGCCTTAGCCCCTCCCTCCTCCCTTTCTTCTTTATGTTAATAATAATAATATACTCTCCTTAGTGTACACAATTACACACATAATTTTGTTAAATTTTTAATTTTAATTTGTAAAAATTGGAATGTCTTACGCAATTGAAAAAGATAGACACATTTCAAAACAAATATTGTCCCAAAATGAATATTATTATTAATATTAATTATATTTTTTAAAATTATATTTTTTAATTAATACTATATGTATCATGTTCAATTCAATATCTTTAATTTTACATCAATAGAAATCATAAATATGTCAATATTTAATAAGATTACTTTAATAAATTTTTTATTCTATCTTTAATTTATATATATTTATTAATTTATGTAAAATAATAAAATAAATTACGATATAAGTAATATTTACAATTTCTTTCGACTTCGTCCGAAAGTTTTCTAAACCTATCTCTTTATTAGAGATTTTGCTTTTTCTTCTCAAACTCTCCATCTTGTTGGATAAGATATCTTTCTCTTCCTCTTCTTCACCTTACACATTCATTACTTTCTCCTTGTATTGCCTTTCTTACACGCATCCTATGTGTTACTCGACTTTCTACACCCTCAACATTATGAGGGCAAACTCGCAACTTTCAGTGGCATGCAACTCAACCTCAAGCGCTCAACCGTCACGACTACATTTTCTTCTCTAACAGAGCATCTGTCACTTGAATCACCACCTGTGTCACTCCTCCACTATATACCTTAGTTCAAAATGGCTTCCTCTAAAGCCACTGGCATTTGCATGACTTGATCTATTTACTATAGTAGAGTTTGAGATCAAGTATTTATGCGTATTTTGGTGTTTTGTTGTCTTGCTTTTTGTGTTTTGTCATTTTATTATTAATTTTAGACTATTTTAAATTTGTATCCACCATGTTTGTTGAAAAGTCACATAAGTGTTTTGGCTTCCTCGATTTACATTGTGGGTGCAATGATATTGGTGGCTGTCACCAATGTCATCATCCTCTCTACACTGTAAATGGCTTTATGAGATGTGGCTAGGTTGATCATATCAATATTACTTTTAACCGATATGAGCTTGCATATGGAAAAAATGATCTCTAATTGAATCGATTTAATGATTATGGGTTCTATGTTCTTCTTTACTTGCCAATAACCATGTTGTATTGTCATTAGAATTGAAGTTTTAGTATGGTAATGTCATGTCACTCTTTTTAATCACACTTTGATAATCGTAAAGTACTACTCTAGTTTCTAATATAATCATAAATTAGTTAAAAAAATTAATGTATTTAATATAAAATTAGATCAGATAATCAATTTTTTTGACTTACTTTCGTTTATATTTGAGATCGAAATTTTTTAAAATTATTAAGTATATTTATTATTATTTTTTTTTTCAAAACACACAATTTATGAATTGATACTACTAGTTGATCTTGAAATATATAAAAAAAAAAAATCAAATTAGATATTTTTAAATAAAATTTTATTTAAAATAAATATATAAAATGTAACATTAAATTTTATTTTTTAATATAAAAAAAACAATAAATACTTATAAATATAATATTAAATTATCATTGTTTCTTTAGAAAAATTAGGTGAAGAGATAACACTCTAGGGATATTAGATTTGTCATTGAACTTCGAAGGAAAACTAGTTGACATCAATTGAGTATAAGTTTCATTTTCTCCATTTAATATAATTAAATTTCATAAAATGTTGTTTTCAAATCCTCCGGCTCCAAAGATAAATATCATTATCATACCTCTTTGAAAAATACACTTGTTTTTATGAGACAAGATCACTCAATGAATGATGTAAAAAACCAATTGATTAATAAAGAGAAGAATTACATTTAGCTAAATTACAAAATTAATTAATCAATTAAGTGGAGAGCTTAGTAGCAATAAGCCACATAGCATTTAACTGAGTTCACCGACCAATAGCATCCGCGTACTTCCACAACGAATCGTAAACCGTAGGGTCCACACAGCAACGGTTACTTACCTCTCTTATTCACAAACCCTAGTCATATCCAAATAAAAAAAACACTCCCTTTTCAAATTTCGAACTTGGCGCTCTCTCCTCTTCCACAATCCTCCGATCAGAAAAATGGGTGGCGCTCACAGCCGCGATGGATTGCTTGAAAGTTCTGATTCTGAACAAGAAGAAGAAGAAAACGAACAAACCTACGAAGACGCGAGTGAAGGAGATTCAGAAAAAAGAGTCAAAACTCCGTCATCGCTTGATGACGTTGAAGCCAAACTTAAAGCCCTTAAGCTCAAATATTCTTCCAACAATCATAACGCTAACGTTAAAAACGCCGTTAAGCTTTACCTTCATATCGGTGGCAATTCCCCTGCCGCTAAATGGGTAATTTCTGAGAAATTCATTACTTACTCTTTCGTTAAAACTCGCCGTTTAGACGGAGATGATGACGACGATGAAGAGGACGATGAAGAGGATGATGAAGTTGAAGAAGGATTTTGGATCTTGAAAATTGGTTCCAAAATTCGATCCAAAGTTGGTCCAGATATGCAATTGAAAACCCTAGCCGATCAGCGTCGTGTTGATTTCGTCGCTAAAGGTGTTTGGGCTTTGAAATTTTTTACTGAACAGGATTACAATGCTTTTTTGGTGCAATTTCAGAATTGTACGTTTGAGAATACGCATGGATTTGAAGCTACTGATGAGAACAAGCTTAAGATTTATGGTAAGGATTTCATTGTTTGGGCGAAACCAGAAGCTGCTGATGATTCTATGTGGGAAGATGCGGATGATAGCTTCTCGAAGAGTCCTGGTTCGGCTACTCCCGTTCGGGCGAATCAGGATTTGAAGGAAGAGTTTGAAGAAGCTGCAAATGGTGGAATTCAGAGTCTGGCGCTTGGTGCTTTAGATAATAGTTTCTTGGTTAGTGACAATGGCATTCAGGTAGTGAAGAATTTTGCGCATGGGATTCAAGGCAAAGGTGCTTTTGTTAACTTCGGTGGTGGTGGTTCGTCGTCGTCGTCGAATTTGGTGCATTCAACCCCGAAGAAAACGCTTCTCATGAAAGCTGAAACAAACATGCTTCTGATGAGTCCATTGGCTGAAGGTAAACTTCATTCAACAGGGCTTCACCAGCTTGATATTGAGACTGGTAAGGTTGTGACAGAATGGAGATTTGGTAAGGATGGCACCGAGATTACAATGAGAGATATTACTAATGATACTAAAGGTTCTCAATTGGATCCTTTGGGTTCAACTTTTCTTGGATTGGATGATAACAGGCTCTGTAGATGGGATATGCGTGACCGTCATGGAATAGTTCAGAATCTTGCTGATTCTAACAGTAATATGAATACACCTGTGTTGAATTGGGCACAGGGTCATCAATTCTCCAGAGGAACAAACTTTCAATGCTTTGCTACAACTGGTGATGGTTCTGTTGTTGTTGGTTCTTTGGATGGGAAGATTCGGCTGTATTCGATTAACTCTATGAGGATGGCGAAAACAGCTTTTCCTGGACTTGGTTCGCCGGTTACTCACGTGGATGTTACTTTTGATGGCAAGTGGATCGTGGGCACAACTGATACTTACTTGGTTGTTATTTGTACCGTCTTTACTGATAAAGATGGAAAAACTAAAAATGGTTTTGCTGGACGAATGGGGAATAGGATTGCTGCTCCACGGTTGCTGAAGCTGACACCTCTTGATTCTCATCTAGCTGGTGTCAATAACAAATTCCATAATGCACAGTTTTCATGGGTAAGTATATAATTTCTGAATGCTTGTTTAGTATTGTTTAAACTGTTGTATTGCAAATTAAGAATGATGGCATCATCTGTTGAAGTAAATTATCATGATCATGGCATCAACTGTTTTTCTTATGTGCTCCTTAAATGCTCTTTAATATCTTGTGCTTTACTTATGTGTTACTTTCACATTGCAATATGAGGAGATATTAACACATAAATAGCATTGTAAATATATCCATTTATAATTGATAACTTTGGGTAACGTCCCCAGTAGATGGGTAATATAGTCTATATTTCCACCTAATAATAACTTCACCTCTTATTTTCTATAACTTGCTGCCATATGCTACATTTCTTTGTGCAAACTGAACCATTGCTCTTGAATTGAATCTGTTGGCCAAAAACGGCATTTGCATCCATAGAACTGACCAGAAATTGCTGAACAGTATTGCTGAAACAGAAAGGAAATTCTGCTCTTGATAAAGTAGAACCTCTCTTCCTTGAAACAGAAAGGAAAAGAAAATACAGATACGCCAAAGTTTTGGAGAGGCCTGGGATCTTCCCCCACATTAATATCTACTTTTCTGCTTTTCTTCCCTCCCTCTTAAACTGAACCCTTCATTTCTACCACATGTAGGTTGTTACATGAAGCCACTTTTTCCACCTTGCTTACAAAGGACTTTAATCACCCTTCCCTACTACACCGTCTTCTTTTCCTATAATATAGGGCAGCTAACTCTCTTTGAAAGGAAAATTTATCTGTTTGCATCTCATTTGAATAGTCTCTTGACTCTCTTCTATATATTTTTTTATTCAATCTATGTAAGTTCTTTACATCTGGTAAGAGTATATCTGATCTCAAGATGGCGAATTCATAACATTGAGTGTGTTATTGTTTATTGTTTTTCTAGTGAATGCCATGTTTGCTGTTGCTGAAAACACAGATTATAGTAGTCTTGCATGGTGTTTTTCCTGCAGTTACATTTTGGTCGTTCTGTACCCACATCTGCCGAGAAATGACTTTTTTGGTTTTTGTTGCACCTTCTCCATTTTTGTGAAAATACATTTTTTTTATGATTCCATTTTCTTGGTTGCTCAGGTGACAGAGAATGGGAGGCAGGAGCGACATATAGTAGCTACAGTGGGGAAGTTCAGTGTGATATGGAACTTTCAACAAGTCAAGGATGGTTCTCATGAGTGCTACCGCAGCCAACAGGGTCTAAAGAGCTGCTACTGCTACAAGATTGTCCTCAGGGATGATTCCATCGTTGAGAGCCGATTTATGCATGACAAGTTTGCAGTCACTGATTCTCCTGAGGCTCCATTGGTAATAGCTACCCCAATGAAAGTTAGCTCATTCAGCATGTCCAACAGGCGATGATAATTTGGGTCACAGCCATTGACCTAATTGTTAGCTCCTTTAGCTTAATTAATGACATTTCAGATGTTGTATTCTTAAACTTTTCATTGTATGTAGGAAGGTTAAGGTGTAGTTGATGGGGAATTCAAATCAGCTATGGATGTTAAATTGTACTAGCATATTCTATTTTGCTTTAAGCTAATGCTTGTTAGTCCCAGGATTCTACTTTTTCTTTTAATTACTTTCTTTCATTTTCTGTATTACCAATCCCTAGTTGAGCACTGTGGTGGTAAGGGCCTTCTCAATCTGAAGTCTCCACTCTCCACCTTTTATTTGTGCTTAGGCTTTTAAGCTACTATATGAATATGAATTTTAAAAGGTATGCAAAAGTTATAAGATATCTTAGAAAATACAAATTCGTTTATTTTTCTAATACGGAGACCATAAAGTTCTGATTTCTGGAGTAGCACTGTAACAGTGAATCTGCTGTTTCTAGATTGAAGAAAATGGTTACATGTGGAGGTTTAGAAGCGAACGTTTATCAATTATCATCCAACTATCTGATCTCATTGGATAAGTGGGCCCATGTTTTTTTTTCTCCCTTTTCCTGTGAACTAAAACAATGTAAATAATATACATGTGGTTGTGAAATTAGCAATTTTGAACCCTTGTTCTGTCGTCCTCGGATAGGTGCAGGCAAACAGAAAAACAATGGTTTCAACAATAGGAAGAAGCTTTAATTTTCAGCCATGCTTTTTATTCAATAGCAAGACCGTCGATAAATCTTTAACAGCAAGAGGACACTCCTGGCTCCGGCCTACTGCTGCAGGAGTAGGAGCCGCCCCACCTGATAGGCTAATTCGCGCAGCAGCGGAACAGCGACCCACATGGCTCCCAGGACTAGATCCTCCAACTTATCTTGATGGAACGTAAGCCCTTAAACCCTCTCTGCCTTTTGGTTCTAAACTCATCTTCTAATGCCGGCGGCACTTATAACATTAAGGGCAACCTTTTTCAGTCTGGCTGGGGATTATGGGTTCGACCCACTTGGGCTTGGAGAGGATCCTGAAAGCTTAAAGTGGTATGTGCAAGCAGAGTTGGTTCATGCTCGCTTTGCAATGCTTGGTGTCTTGGGAATTCTAGTCACAGATGTGAGTCACACAACTCTTCGCCTAAATTTTTCGCCTTTAATACTGCCGGTAAAGTTAAAAATATTAAGAGAAGCTGTACAACCAGATGGACATTTCATCCTAAATTTGTTAGTATTCTGTGCAGCTACTTCGTGTTGCAGGAATTAGTAAGATACCGGTTTGGTTTGAAGCTGGTGCAGTAAAATACGAGCTTGCCAACACGGGAACGCTCGTCATTGTTCAACTACTATTGATGGGGTAGAATTTCAGTCTGTTTCATAATTTCATTCTCCTTTATTAAATGTACGATTTCTTCACTTCACTTGCACAGGTTTGCTGAAACAAAAAGGTACATGGATTTCATTAATCCTGGATCTCAAGCTAAGGACGGTTCCTTCTTTGGATTGGAAGCTTCACTAGAAGGCTTAGAACCAGGGTATTTCCGTTTCCAATAATATCACAAACACGCAAACACACTTTTGAATTTGATTCTGTGTTTTCTTTAACTATTGTAATACTAGTTAAGGTATATAATCTTGTTTTGAACAAATAGGTACCCTGGGGGTCCTCTGCTAAATCCTCTTGGCTTAGCTAGAGACATTAAAAGTGCTCATGACTGGAAGCTTAAAGAGATCAAGAACGGTATCCTTTTTCAGTTTTTCGTTTATTGTTGATTAATATAGTGTTCCAAAGACTGTTTTCATAGTTGTAAATATTCTGGTTACAGGGCGACTTGCAATGGTGGCAATACTTGGCATCTTTATACAAGCTTCAGTGACACATGTTGGGCCAATTGATAACCTTGTGGAGCATCTCTCCAATCCATGGCATAAAACTATTATTCAGACCCTTGCAAGTTCTAGTTCTTAGTTTTTGAGAAGTACCTGTATTAGTTTTATGGAACTTATACTTGATTCGTAAAACCAAATTCTTTCTTTCAGCTTTGGAAAATGACCTTAAAGTGTTTTCACTTTTATTTTATATAACGTCTCAAAGCAACTCATGACAAGTTTTAACCCAAAAATCATTTCTACTGAACTATTTTTCATTTTTTTTCCACAATTACTAAGATAACATTCTTATAATGCAATGTAAGTTAATTAAGGTCATGAAAGATTATCGGATTGTTAAATTGAATTTCCAAAAATTAATATTTATTGTTGAATAAGAACAAGGCAATTCAAACAGTAAAGTGGATAAATCTGTCATTGACAACTCATCAAAGCAGTAGCATCAAATGATCCAGAACAGCAAACCTGCCAGAAACCAGCTTTGAAATTTTGATCTGCTTTGAAATGTCTTGCACATCCCGTAATGGCACAGGATATGAAGGATGCTCTAGATAAATAAATAACATCCGCCGATCAAAAAATAAAAATTCCTCAATAGTCTCACCTTTTGAAATGTGACTGGGAATCATTTAGAAACTTCTTCCTAGCGTCTCAAATATAATGAGTTTCGAATGTGGAACATACCATGCCATTCAACGTGCCTCAAACCACAAACTAGAATTTTTTTTTGTCCTTTCATTCAATCGAATCTCAAAACAAATCTTTACAGAAGCCAAGGTTCAATATATCTGAAGACTATACACAATACAAAATCATCTTATTTTATCTTTTCCCAAGTCCCAACATAGATTAACTTAAATTTTACTTCCTCATAAAACAGAGCAGACAACACTACCTCATCCATCAAGTGAGAGTATAATCCAATCAAACCATATACAAAGCGATCACCTTGAACAGGTTCAATACAGCTTTGAGTAGTCCAGCATTTCAAGTCACTGTGAGATCTCCAAAAGATGGAGGTAAGATAACTGTAGAATAAATATGCCTAAAATATCAATTTGGGATTACCCTGACTTGGTTGAATGTGTTTTTCTTCTACCAAAGAACATCAAAACCCGCGGGAACAACGATTTCTTCTTCTTTTTTCCATGTCTTGATTCTGGTGATGATCCACCTTCATCAGTTTCAGCATGCATATAGGTCTTCGGACTTGACATGTAATGCGCAGGATTAGCTGCATCACGAGACCGGTCAAAATTATTTGCTTCCTTACTCCCCTCAAAACTACCCCTAGGGCTTCTATTCTGGCTAACCACTCCTTGGCCAGACTCACCAGCCTTTCTCCGTTGTTCATTTTCAGCTCTCCACCTTCTAAGTTCTTGTTCTACACCTAATTTACCTTCCTTTGCCTTCTCAGCTTTTTCCATTGCAATCTTCAAGGATTCCCTTCTAGCAGCTATCTCTCTATTCACTTCATCTAATCTCTCGAAGGATTTCAACTCAGACTCCTTAGCTATCTCAACATCAGAATTAGCAGCTGCCACCCTCATATTGGCTCGCTCTTCTGCCTCGTGAGCTCGTTTACTAAGCTCATAGTACTCATCCAAAGAAAGTGTTACCCCACTTGAAGGGTCCACTTCATTTTTGCTTCTATTAGATTCACTCTCTTGCAATGCTTTAATTGCTGCTATTGCCAACTTTTCAGAAGCCTTGGCAGCCTCTATCTCCTTTTGAGCTGCAAGTAACCTGCTTTCCAAAGTACTTACTCCAGCCTTCGCTTGCTCAGCTTCTGCCTTTACTTTCTGCAGCTCTTCACGAGCTGCTTGAGCAAGCAAATTAGCCTGGTTAGCCTCTTCAGCTGTTAGTTGTAGCTGCTTTGGAAGTTCAGTTATTTTCTCTTTGGCTTCTTTCTCCTTCATCTGAACCAAAGCTATTTCTGATTTAGTCTTGTCTAACTCAGCTTCTAGAGATGCAACTGCAATTGAGGCCATTCCCTCTCTTTGCCTGATAGAGGCAAGAGTTGATTTTTCTTGTTCCAGTTCTGATTTTAAAGATGTAGCCGCTAGCTTCAAGCAACTAACCTCGGCATTTGCTTTCTCTATGTTAAGTTTTACTTCCTCAAGTTCCTTTCTGGCTGATGCCACGGCTGCTTGTATTTCAGCGTGTGTCTTCTTTTCTGGGTCTTCAAGGCCTCCTCGTGAGAGTTCTTCATTAGCTTCTTTCTTTAACTTTGATTCCATATAAGCAGTTAGTTTAGCTTTCAAATCAAGCAGCAAACCAGAGGCTGTTTCCAGTTTAGATTTGAGATCCTTTGCAGATAACATTTGCTCGTTGATTCTCTGGAGCTCTTCTTCTGCCTGTTTAATTTCCTTCTCCCAATTGAGAGAATCTTGATCTCTCGCCATGACTATTCCTATTCTTTGCTCCTCTGCTTCCAAGTGTGCGGCATGAGCAGTCTCCAATGACTCTTTTGTGGCAATTAATTCAATAGTTAAATCTTCCACTGACTTCTCTACTTCCTTGGATGCTGAAACAGCCTCATCGGCTTTCTTAATAGCTTCATCTCTATCAGTCACTAAGGAAGCATATTCCTTGTGCAATGCTTCCAACTCCTCTTTCACAGCTGCTAAATCTGAAACAGCTGCTGAATACCTAGCTTTAGCAACCTCAAGTTGTGCCTTGGCTGCAACACTAGATTCATCTGCAATACCTTGCTCCATCTCTTCCACTCTGAGCTTTGCAAGTTCCGAGTCCTGTCTTGCCTGATGCTCTTCCGTTTGTGCCCTCTCTAGGTTCAGCTTTAACTCTTCTATAAGTCTCTTTGTGCTGTCCAACTCCTTTAGTACTTGAACTTTTGTCTGTTCAGCAGCCTCTGCTTGTTTTCTGAATTCTGGGATATCATCATTTGCTTTATCAAGTTCCTGCTCTACTAGAGTGCGCCTCTGTACATCCGGTAAAAAAAAAAACTTAAGTTTGCTATATAGTTCCAGAAGAAAAAACATGCAAAGTCAAAGTGGAAATAATTTATCCTGAATGTTTTGTTAAGCAAGGAAAAAAACATACAGTTCATAGTTCCCTTGTATTTTACAATTAGTATCTCCAAAAGAACTTTAGCATGCTTAAAGCTCAAAACACATCAGAGCTTAATAATTCCAACTTAATATGATGTAAGTATGTAAACACCTACTGACAGCCTGACACTAATATCACAAAAGAACATGTATGGTACTCTGCTTTGATAGATTTGAGATATAGTATACACCTTGCTGCTTCTTGAAAAAGTTGACAGAAAAATACTTGTACAAGAAAATGCCAGGATAACTAATTTGACACATAGGGCCTATGTGAACGAAACTTGATTGATATGCTACATAATTTGCATGGGCGGAATCTACAGCAAATGACATTGTCAAATTTCTGTTATACGTGTGCATGCCTTGTAATGTATGATTAGCCCTATAAGGTGACTTTGGTTGGAAGCTAACTTAACATAATTATTATCAACATCAACATGCAAACACCCACCAAAGCAACCCTGTTAACCTTTAAGTATGGTAATTGTAGCTTTACCTACTGCAACTGCCATTGAAAATCAAATTTATATTGAAGAGTATTGCTCTTTTTTTCTCCACCTTAACAACATTTACCTCGTACATGTCTTTTAATAGATATTGTATAAGCTTTAAGAAGCGACCACAATAGTCAACATAATTCTTTCCTTGAAAAGAAATGAGTAATGGGATTTGAAATTTTGTGCAAGAGGTGTCAAGAAGGTAAATTGAGAATAATGGTCACACATACAAGATGAAGAAAAATGCAAGACAGATATACCTCCACAGTCTGGATTCTATGAGCCTTCCAATCCACAATTCCTCCAAATTTAGATACGGCTTCCTTAACAGATTCAAATGGAGGTGTGGTATCAATAAGGCCTCTTTTTACATCAACCAGCTTGGTTTGAGTGGGTGAGTCAATTGCTCCAACAACCATCTTTACTTCATTGTGATCATTTTGAAAATCTTTTGTTTCAGATGAGGAAGCCGAAAGTCTAATTTCATTATCAGCAGCAACATTGGTAACATCGTCTTGCAATTCATACCTGTCAGATATATCTTCAGTAGCACCTAGTTCAGAGTCTTCAACCAAAGTTAGCTGCCCGATTCTTTCTGTTACATCCATCATATCATTTAGAATTGACGCTGAATTATCTACAGAAACATCCTCATCTTGTATTATAGTGTCACCATCAGAAGAATTTATTAACACTGATAATTCAGGGAACTCGTTCACTGTCAAGTGAGAGCCAGACTCATCTTTTCCATTGCTAAGTGCAATTGGGATTTCTTGGGAAGATTGATTATATGGTGGGTTTATCACTTCAGTATTTTCTTCAAAGGGTTCTGTCAGTGGTGCCTCGGTACTTTTGGTAGAGCACTCAGAGAATAGCTTGTCTTCAACATGTTCTGCCGTTGGTGTCTCTTGAGTAATATTTGGAGAGGACTCAGAGGGTAGCTTGTCTTCAACCTGTTCTGCATAATGTGTCTCTTCAGTAAATTTTGAAGAGGATTCAGAGGGCAACATGTCTTCATCATGTTCTTCCAGTGGTGTCTCTTCAGCAATTTTTGTAGAGTCAGAGGGCAAATTGTCTTGAACATCCTCCATTATAAGGAGGTCTTGGGCGTGCTAACAGCTGCTAAACTCTAAACAAATATTAATAATGAAAATCAGTTGAATATAAAAAACCAAAACTAAGAGAATTACAGCCACATTAGGCTTTTCAGAAATACAATCAGAATTAAATTAAAAAGTGCAATGTACGAGTTTCAAATTTTAGAGGGGTGGCTGCTCCTAGGAAGAAGACACAAATTGAGAATTAAATTGTATATACTACAAGTTAGGTATTTTTCTTTTACAAGCATTGTTTCTATTTGGAAGTTGCACGAAATTATTTCGATGTGTAAGCCAATGGTCTGAGACCATGCTGTTTCCAAAGTTTTCAGTATTTGGAGGACAAATAGAGACTTTTTATGGATAAAATTCTAATTTCACAAATAGAGTCACTCAAAGCCGAATGTGAATGGCTAACAGGTATGAAATATAGCATTCTAAAGTTGATAGATGATTCGAGTTTTAAATTGTGGTCCGCTTCTTGGACACAAAGTCAAGGATTTTAGGACCTCGGTGACCACGTCACGTCCACGATTAGGATTGCAAAGTCATAAGGAAACCATATTGGCGATAGTAATTTAAAACCTTTGACAAATATAGAGATCTGGTTACAAAAGCTCTTTTTTCTCCAAGTTCCAACCACAAATAACTGCACTTATAAAGTGATTTAATGATTACAGTTCATGATTATTGATCTAAAGAAACAAAGGTCATACATGAAACCTCACAGGTCTTCTCTCTTAATACACACTATCGTATTGAAATTGAAATGGATAATAAATCAGCAAAATCAAAAATTGATAATTTAAATAATAAAAACTGCAATAGAAAATAAACACCGCATATTTCTATTTCGAAACCCAGAATTAACTTCTCCATTTTCTTCTACAAAAAAATTAAACACATAACATAACACTATACACTACACAATCTGAATTCTATAGTTGCTAACCTTTTTGAAAACAAACAGCTTCAATCTGTAAGGATACTATGCTGTTGGCTGCTAAGAAAATACATCAATGGAAGAAGAACAAAAAACAAAGGATATTCACAAGCTCTGTTTCCTTTCCCTAAAAAACAAAGCAAGTAAAACAAAAACATGTCATATCAAGCTTCAGTTTTTATTGATATGATCATAAAAAAAAATGGAATTGAATGATAAAAATGGAAGAAGAAACTAGAAAGAGCGTTGAAAGAGGAAAAGGGAAAAAAATACCTGATTAGGAATAAGATTAAGGGGAAAATTGAAAGAAGGGATTTGATTGATAGTAATTGTGACTAGAAAATTAGAGGATGAAATTAAAATTAGGGTGTAATGGAGGTAGAAAAAGATTGTAGCTAAAATTAGTATTAGTAGACAGAAAAAGACGGAGAAAGAAAGATACAGAGTTAGTGGAGCCTACCTCATCACACGCAAATTAGATCCATTTCTTCTGTTCTATTACTACTTAACCCTCTTTCTCTCTCTAAAATCAAATCTTTATTTCCTTCAATCATGCTCATTATTTTACGATTTTAGGCTAGTACTAGTTTAATATTTTGGATAATATTAACACTTTAACTTATATAATAAATAATTACATTTTTTTCACATTAAAGCCAGTATACTATATATATATATATATTTCCTTTTCTTTCAAAAAATATATATTTTTCGTTTAAATTTGCTAAAAAAGCAAAATCAATTAGTAAGAAATCTTAATACAATAAGATTTAGATATATTAATAAAAAAATTATATACACACGCAAAAATATATAAAAAAAATAGATATTGATCATTTTTCATTAAAATATTAATATGTAACTATAATATCTTAATATTTTTAATATATTTTAATTTATATATTAAGATATTAATAAAATATCATTAAAAGAATTTAAAATAAATATTAATTTTATACAATAATTAATTACTTGAATAAACTTTTTATTATTTATTTGTTTAATAAAAGCATCGATAACAAAACATGTTTTTTAAGTCTTGTTTATCACTAGATTTTTTTTTTATATACAAAATTTTAACACTATTTTGAAGTAGATTTTATACATTTCTATTGATATTTTAAAAATGTTGTCTCATTTTATTTTTATTCTATCAATCTTTCTGTCAATATCAAATATGTATACGATAAAAATACATCATTAATTTTGAAATATATCAAAGTTTCATAAGTAATATGTTCTTCAACTATTTATGTTTTTTATTCTCTGTTATTGGTTTTCCATTTTACTTTGTGTTGATGAGCAGTTTCTTTTTGTGCCAATTAACATATCGTCCCTTTTTATGAATATCATTGTTTTTTACATATATTAAAAGAAAATAGGTGATCAATTTAATCTATTTATTTTATGTATAGACATTCTTAACAATTCTTATATTTTGTAACAAAATAAAAATAATATAATTACTTCTGCTATTTCTTAATTTAATTTCAATAATATTTTAATTTTTTATTTAATTTTAAGCAATAGTTTGAATATTTATATATTAAAATATCAACAGTATTATAATTTATTTACATAAACTTAGAAAATTTATCGAAATCTTCAAATAAAATTCGGGAAACCCACCACTATATCCCTATTTTTCAAATTTTTTACCAAAATGCCACACTTTGAATAAATAATACATAAATGCCCTCTTTTTTTTCTCCAGTTGCTGGTCGCAACCTGAGGATGCGATGAAGTGAAGTGAAATTCCATGATGGTCGCATCCTAGGGATGCGACCTCCTGAAGGAGGTTTCCAACATTATTTTTCCCCATTTTGCCCTTATGTATGGCATATATTATATATATATATTATTATTATTACATATTTTTTAATTAATAATAACATTAATATAATTAATTAAAATAATAAAAATATTTAATTTATTAATATTATATAATTGTTAAGTTAAAATAATAAAATTCTAATAATAAAATAAAAAGAAAAATACATTAATTTATTAATAATATATAATTGTTACTAATTATAATAATAAATAGAATAATAATAATAATTACAATAATAAAATTCTAATAATAAAATAAAAAGAAAAATAGATTAATTAAAAAAATACATTAATTTATTAATATTATATAATTGTTACTAATTATAATAATAAATAGAATAATAATAATAATAATAAACAAAAAATTGTATTAATAAAATAAAAATAAAAATACATTAAATTAAA
>JBBPBS010000276.1:7134971-7146034 GCA_037974835.1 Cicer judaicum
TAAATAATTTATGTATTTAAATGTATTAAATTTAATTTTTTATATTTTAAAATAATTAAATTAATAATATTAAAAAGAGTATACATAAAAGAAAAATAAACACTACATCAAAAAAGATATATATATATATATATAATAAATTGAAAGAATTCTGATTTTAGAAACAATTTTTACCACACTACCCATTCATAAAAATACAAATGATTCATAATAATGTTGTATAAAGAAAAATTTCAGCTAAAATAATTGGAATTAACTTAAGGAAACTATATATATATATATATATATATATATATAATAAATTGAAAGAATTCTGATTTTAGAAACAATTTTTACCACACTACCCATTCATAAAAATACAAATGATTCATAATAATGTTGTATAAAGAAAAATTTCAGCTAAAATAATTGGAATTAACTTAAGGAAACTATGATGCATAAAGTGAGTAGAGAAATCTCGAGGAGCGTGTAAATGAATACGACCACATGACATCCATGATACCTACACTAATGTTCCGTTGATCAATGATTAAATAACAAAGAACGATTGAGTTGAGTTATTTAATCTTAAGCCCAGTCATAAAAACGGCATGGTTTTCATTGCATGTAATTAGTCCATTTAATTTATATACAGGAGAATTTTTTAGTTTTATACATAAAAAAAATTATAATTTTTAAGATATATTTATTTAAGATGTTTGTCTTTTTTATATTATTACTGAATATCAAATATTTCACAGTTTTTAATATATATATAATAAAAAATTAAAATAATTAATAATAGATGGATAAGAGCAGTAGTAAACAAACATTATTGAGGAGACGAGTGAGTGGACCTGATTTTGTCGTTGGGTCAAAATGTTGAAAAGAGTCCAACTCAATGAGACGCTTTCTCATCCGTTGGATGCGGTAGTGTGGGGCCCAACTCGAGTGTGCAATCACTTATTTGTAAATTGGTGATTTTGAAATTTCGACGGAAGAACGGGAAACAATAGGAATCGAGGAGAACATGGCACCATTCTCCATCAACACTTTTGTACACTGTTCCTATCAATTAGAACATTCACAACGGATTGTTTCGCCGTTTAGCATCAATTTAAAAAGATTAAATAACATTTTTAGATTCTACAAAATTTTAATATTTTGTTTGTAGTCTTAATAATACATTTTATTAATTTTTTGTTTTTTAAATACATTTTTTATTTTTATTTTTATTTTAAATTAATTATTGTGTATTCTTTGAAGTTTGTTAATAACTTTTTTTTAGTAATTTTAAGACACATTTAACAACTTTCATATCAAAATTTTCAACAAATGATGAGTTAACTATGAAATTTTAAGTTTTTTGTGTTTAAAAATTTATATTTAATTTGTTACTTATTAATAAATTCATAATTTTTCTAGGGATTAAATATTACTACAGAATAATTATTTAAAAATTAAAAAGATATATAATAGTTGGTAAAAAATAAAGAATTAAAAAGAAAAACGAAAAAGTTTAAGTTACTAAAAATTGATAAAAAAAAAAAAATTTATAAGAGAAACAAAATTACTATGTATGAATTAAAAACATATTCTATCTTAAATTAAATTAAATAATATCTTTGTTGTAGAGTAAAATATTTGGATATTTATGGAGGAGGATTGTTTCAATTGAAAAGAAGAGAGAAGAAATGATTTACATATGAATAATATTTTTCATATTATAGAATCTATAGCAGTTTTGAATACTAACAGTCAAAAAAAAATTAACTGACTTTTAACTGTTTTTCTAACCTTCTTAATTAACTATAAATTACTTTAGTTATATATAATATGTTCCTTTATTCAAATTGATTCAATTGACATTAATATAAGATCGTTCCTTATCTATTTATCTATTTGAACTTCACCATTTTCAAACTTTTAGTAAGGATGTCTGTCTTTTGATCATTGGTATTGTAGTGCTCTAGTCCCATCATTTCTTTCATCGCTTGATCTCTTAAAAAGTGAAACTTTATTTCTATATACTTGCCAATTCCATCAACATTTGGATGTCTTGCGCATTCTCGAGCAAAATGTCCTACTTCATCACACCAATAACACGGTTTCATGAGCTTTGCTGATTTTTTCACAAGACCATCAACAACCTTACAACCAACTATTTTCACGTCAGGCCTTTTAGATTTGTTCCATTTCACTTCAAAGATATTCCACTTTTGCTTGCCTTAACCCTTCCTCTATTTCCAACTTTTCAACCCTATGTAGAATATCATGGTCAATAAAATCATACACATTATGGTCGTCCAAAATCTCGAGCAGTATATCTTCTTTTTGTTCTCTTGCTCCATGGTTGATTGTTTTCCTTTGAGTTGTATTTCTATAAGTCATATGAGATTGAACAATTGGGGTACCGACATCACCTTCTCTTGGATTCAAAATCTGATTTAATCCTTCAGTCTCCATCGTTCTTGAAGATCTGGTTACCATTATTGTTTTGAAGGTTCTATTTTTGGACAATGGTGCATTTAATACAAGCCTATTTGCACTATCAAACATCTTTATTTATCCATGATCCATGTTCATTGATTACCCCTTTTCAAGCAGTTGTCAAAGACTTAACAGAT
This sequence comes from Cicer judaicum, assembly GCA_037974835.1. NCBI lineage: Eukaryota > Viridiplantae > Streptophyta > Magnoliopsida > Fabales > Fabaceae > Cicer > Cicer judaicum. Next base: position 7,137,578 of record JBBPBS010000276.1, read on the forward strand.
TGTTCTTCATTCTAGGCATATACAACATATCACATATGAAATATTGCTTTCCATATCTCATTCGATTCAACACATTTCCTATTCCTTATGTAATTATTTTACTATTATCTACAAATTTGATTTCCCTTTTATTCTTTCATCAAAACTCACAAACCACTTCTTATGTCTAGTCATATGATTAGAACAACCAATATCAAGAAACCAGATCGTGTCTAAAAGAGGAGAACGTTATCCGTTTATGGTGGTCATCAATAACACATCATTTGAATCTGAATCCCCATTTACCATTTGAGCTTCATCATCCTCTATTTGGACTTTCTTGGATAAGCATTCATTTGTAAAATGCCTTCATTTTTTACAATTGTAACATTGAATTTCTTTCTTGTTGAATTTCTCCTTGCCATTCGAATTTTTGTTGTTGTTATCGCTTCTGTTATGATTTCTTGAACTTTCAACCCTTTCATCAGAATCATCACTCTCTTCATCAGAATCATATTTCTTGTACCACTTGGATTTACCTTTACCTTTCTTGTGTTTCTTATCACCTTGACTGATCTTCTTGCTAACTTGAGCCTGCAGAGCCTACACTTAAGATGTTGAGGTTGTTGCACACCTTTCTCGTACTCTTAGTTCACTAGCTTCAAGAGAGCCTTGCAAATCCTTCACCTTCATCTTATTAAGATCCCTTGATTCTTCAATTGTCGCCATTATATGATCATACATTTGTGTTAATGTTCTAAGGATCTTTTCAATAACCACCACTTCAGTTATTGATTCACCATTTGTTTTCATGTGATTAACAGCGACTTGCGCACGAATGAAGTAATCTGCCACAACTTCCTCCTTTGATGTAGATGCCTTCGAGATCCTCTCAAATTTGTTTGAATTCACACTTTGTTGGATGTAAAACAATGTCTTGCAATAGTTGAAAGTTGTTTGTTGTCTTTCTGTTGGATTTACACCAAGTTGTTCATAGTCATCTTAAACAATCTCAAACATTTCTTGAGATCCCAACAATTATCTAATGAATGTATACCAACTCTCCCCGTTCTTCCCATCAAGGATTGACAAATACAATGAAAATCCTCCTATATTCATGTCTTCTTTCATTCTACCACTTACACTTGCACTCATGTTTCCCAAGGTTTAGAACTCAAGCTCTTGATACCAATTGTTGGAACAAGTTATAGAAATTAAAATTGAAAAAAAAAAGAGAAAAAAATAGAATATTCATAAAATAGAGAATTATTAACATAGGAGAATGTTCTCCATATTACATACTTTATAGAAGTTTTCAATACTATCAGATAAAATAAACTTAACTGACTTTTAACTGTTTTTCTAATATTTCTTACTAATTACAAATTAGTTTATTTATATGTAACATGGATGTGGAGTTTTTCTTGTTCTTTTTCTTTTGATTTTACATTTAATAATTAAATTGATTTCTGGTCATGAATTTGTTCTTTGACCTTGTATAAGACAGAATATTCATTGAAAAATTCGATATGCCTTTAAATAAATATTCTTAACTGAAGATTAATTTTTTATTGAGATGATGCTGGACAAAAAATAAAAGTAGATTTAGTAAATTTTTTTTTTTTTTTTGAAAAATTTAAATTGAACATATGATGCGTCAATTTATGTTGGAAAAGACGTTATGACTCTTGATTAATTGGTTTTTATAAATAATAAAATTAGGTGGCTGTTTATTTTAAAGTAAAGTAATGTGAATTAAAAGTTTGGCACAAAAATTTAGTTTAATCTTTTACTTTTATGCTTTATCAACCGAACAGTGTCGGCTTCTTTTTTGAGACTAAAGTTAGATATAATGATCTGCATGAGTTAGAAATAGTTAAAATAAAATTTAAATTTATCTAATGATCTAAAATTATAATTTATTAATAGTGTAAATACTTGTTATACTAATTATATATAAAAATTAAATTATTATATTTTTTGGATGTGACTAAAAAAATATTAACAACTACTCTTAAAACGTTTGTTAAAACAGTAGAGTAAAAATTTAATCTTAAAATAATATATTTAATTTTTTAAGATTTTAAATTATAATATTTTTTATATAATATTTTTTTTTATGTCTTAACATATGTAAAGCATTTGTTAATTTGACCCGACTAAGAAAATAATTAAAAAATTACTCTTTAGAAATAAAAAAATAACAAAAAATGCCAGAAAAAGTTTATTTGCGGGGAATACTTCACCATATTTGTAGTCTTTTCATATTTGGTCATGTATAATTTTGACCCATAAAAAAGGTTATGTATAATTTATCAATCATATCCATTAAACGCTTTTGCTTTTACTTGTTTCTTTAATCCTTATCGTCTTTTTAGTGTCTTTTGTTGAAGATTTTTAAGCATCAATAAAAAAGAAAATCTAGATACGTCTAATTAAATTAATTATGTCATAATATAATGCCGATTTATTATATTTTTAGTATTAAAATATAACCCTAAATATCTACATGATAAATTTGATTGAATATATATAATTAAACTGAGAATGCTACCTAACTTATTTTAAAATTAATATATAAACTATTATTTTATAATTAAAATCAAGTAACTTCCATACGTACAAGATTTTAGATATAGATAGTCAAGATCCATTGACGCTAGGTGTCACAATCTGCTATAGATAGTCAAGATCCGCTGACACTAGGTGTCACAATCTGCTGTCAACGATGTCTCCTCGTTCCATAACATTTTTTGCACTACAAGAACATAACCTCCTTATTATCTCGAACGCAAAAATTCGATCGTTGAACGATATCCATATGCTGTGAAAGGTAAGATATCAATGTGACAATTGGAGAACTCGATACCGAAACTTGTATGATTGGCAGCCTTGGCAAGATGCTAAGGATGAGAGGTCATGGTTATCCAAGATGGTTGAGGGAAGCTCACAAAGCCCTAATGGTGCGACATCCATGAATGGTGTCAAATATAGGTAGAAAACACTGAGCCATTACATTGTGTTTGGTGCTAAAGAAAAGTTAAAGACATTGAGCCACTAACGACAGTATTGTGCTCTATCAATAATGACAATGTATAGTCCCACAGGTTTAGCTCTGTGATATAAGTTGGGTTGCTAAAAGAGTATTTATATTAAGTTTAAATTAACCACTAAAAAAGGTGACAAGTACACCCGTGAGCAATACACAATGTAGACAATATATGAGACCTACGAGATGCTCCTCGTGTATGTCTTTGAAACTACAAGTAAACTACTCACTCTTCAGGTGGTGAACCAATCCAATTATGTCCCTGGGAGGCGAGAACACCCAACGAAATGGACGATGAATCAAACCATGGAAATGGTCCTTCAATCCATATCCCTGTAGCCTGCCCAAACATCCCATGAAAAAAAAAGAAAACAAAAATTTCTAGATCTCCCATCTTCAAAAGCAGAATGGATAACATGTTGATAAATACCATCTTCCCTTAACCCATGGAAAGGTATAATTTAAGCAGCTGGGTTACAACGGTTGCCAAAATGAAAAACTGTACATGTATTAGTAGGAACAATCTCATACATTTAGTATTTAACATACTCAACAGTGGTGGTTTCCATGGAACCTTTAACTGAAATGGATGTTGGCGGTTATGCCCTTTTTCACATATAGATGTACCTTATATGCATTGGGAATCCTTAAAGCAGTATCTGCACGAGAAGGAATTTCTATTGAGAGGAAAAGAAAAGAAACTACTGGAAGGCAGAGGTGCTGACATCTCATCTGACTAGAATGTGACAACAATAACCTCCAATTTGCTCAAGAAAACCACAAAAAACTATGGTTAGCTTAAATGGGCGCCCTAGGAATTAAGCCTTAATTTCTTGTAAATGTTGAGAGTGACTTTTTCCTGGGGGAATAAAAATCAAATCCTCCCATCCTGAACTCTTTTCACTTATCTGCAACATGGAAAAGAAAGAGAGAATTATCATAATCCAAATTACGTCCCAGCTTATAAGTTGACCAACAAGCAAACTATACTACCTCCATTTTTCTTAGTACATCTTCGAAGCTACCAACCTGCTTAATATAAAAAATAAACAAATAAATATGAAACCTTCGATGAATGATTAGTTATAAAGCAATACACTAACATGTAATTATTTTATCATTTGAAAACTCTCACAAACCGGATATCTAATCTAGCAGAATATCAGGATTGGAATTAGCACACGAGGATCACATGATTACTCAAATCCACATACATATCTATTTCTCATTTCTTTAATAAAACACATTACTCTCTCTTTTCTTCTGAACTTTTCCATGAAAGAAAGATCACAAAAGTTAACGCTATGAAATATATAATCCTACAGAGGGTTTCAAATTGCTATTTTTACATTGACACCGCCCATTGAAAAGATGCTTTGTTCACCATAAAATTGAATAAACATTAACAAAAATCAAATCACTTATAGAACTAAAACTAATTATTACATCAGCATAATTGTTTTCAAGACCATACGGTTTTATTCAAAGCAAGATATAAAATTATAAATAACATAAGCACTTTTTGACCTAAATTATTGACTTAAAAGGAATTCACACCATGGCAATCCAAAAAATACATTACAAATATATTACACAACACTATAATTCAACCAATTGTTCAGTAGGTTTTCATGTGGATCATACTGGCAGTTAGATGGTAAAATTTATTCAAGATGAGTCTTATACATAACAGGGGAAATACTAGATCAGCTTTTTGAGTATTAAATAAAATATGACTTCTCTGTCAAAATAAAATAAAATAAAATATGCTGTCATTTTGAATGATACTTAGAAATCGGGAGCAACGAGTTTCCAACAGGCACTAACAAAACATGAGCATGAGATGACAGATTCTATACCATTATATGCTGAGAAACTCCAGCACCTCTAGATGCCTTGGAAACCTTCAATAGTTCTTGTTCAATATCTTCCTGTCCATTTATACGGCAAATGATAACTATTACATAATTATATTCCACCAAGTTACAAGCTTAATTAAGATTTAATAGTGGAAAAGTGAAACACTGAAGAGATCAATGAGTTAGACAAACCTTAGAGAAATATACAGGGCAATAACGCTTATTCTTCTTCTTCACAACCAAAAGGTCTGACTGTAAGCATGTGATTATTATTAGTCAATAGGTAAAAAATATAATACCACAATCAATTACTACCAATATATCAATTTAAATTAGAATCCAGATGAGGAAATACTCAAATAGTTAGATGGTTTTTAAGCTGATTGTCAGTCTCTAATACTTCTATACAACATACAGATAGACAAACTCCTACCATTTTGTAATTCCAACCGACATCATTTCCCAAACAGTTCTTTCAAGGACCAAAAGACTTCAAAAATAAGAAAACATACCTGAAAAACAGGAACTCCATCAAAACCTCCCTTGTTGGCTGCTCTGAGCTGATAAATACAAAATGAAATTGAAATTAAACACAATCTAACAGTTCAGTGGTTGAACATACATGCTAGCAGCTTAGTTAGAGAACAATTTCTCACACTGAAGCTACCATGCATATAAGATATAACCAAAGCTTTTGTCCCCACAATAAGACTTAACTCATCCAATATTGTCACTGTTATCGGACTCAGATAATGAAAACACTAATTTTTCGGTAAGTTGTATGTTGCGTGCAAAAATTATAACTGATGCTAACCTCCAGTGCATTCTTTATTTGAATTGGATCGGGTAAAAATCGGAATGCAATTCCTTCAACCTTCAACATGTATACCTGAAGCACATGAAGAATAGTTGTATGTAAAAGATACAGGTAACAGGATAAACACCATATTTATTATGCTTAAAAAACTACCCAGTTGTGGGTTCATCCTACCCCTATTAAGAGGAAAGGTGTAACATTCATGGTTGTTGGTGCTATGTGTCAGCTGCACATGACTTTAAATGCTGATAGTAGTAACCAATATTGGTACGAGTTCGAAAGGGGAAAAATCAGGTAGGACTGTTTCATTTTCAATAGATTCTCGAAAGTAGATAGGATTTGTTTTCAACAAATAATTGCCCCCGACATAACTTACTTTGGCTTTCCATATGATAGAAGCCAAACCACAATTCCATTGAGTGTCATACATGGATTAGACAATTAAAAGCATTCACGTACTATCAAATAAATGTTAGTTTCACATTGACAAAACGTCATCAAAATATTGCAGTATCTAAGAATCAAGATAAGATATATATTAATAAAATATCAAATATAATCTTTATATATAGATCAAATTATTCAAAACCATTTTTTCATTGGAATGTGATCTATGTATAAACATACAAATGGCAAGAAGTACAATGCAACTGACAATGGACAACAATGAAAAGCTGTACAACTACACTAACGACAGGATTTCGATAGGGTTCAATAAGGTCACATGCACTCCAAGAAAAGGAGATTAAAATAATGAAGAAATTTTTGAAATAATATCAGTAATCATGCAAAAGTGATGATTATACAAGAAAAACGCTAACAGATAAAAAAAAACATAGTTATGCATCAATTAACCAATTGTCTGTTTTGACAAAGACATGAATGTTTATGTAAATAACTAACTTCTCAGATCAATGATTAATTGAGGAAACCAGCATTATCAAGATATAATAATTATGAAATGAAAAAAGACCTGTTCAAGAGTTATGGGAACAACCCTAGTATCGCCACGAAGTTCCTTTTTCCGCGATCGAACCTACAACAAGGAACACAAAATCAACAGTGTGAAATTAAGAGAGTGAAAAAAAAACAGCAAAATGAATCAGAAACAAACCTGAGCAAGGAATGCTTCGGCGTCCTCTTGGCGAAAGCAAAGCAATCCAATGGATTTAACACCTTCGAGATCAGACATAAGAACGAATTCATTATTGGAATTGCTAACGGTGTAAACGGAGGTGCCGGCGAGGGACTTGACGACGTGGTTGGAAGGCAGAGTAGCAGCGAATGCCGGGTTGGTACGAGTGTGGGATTGAATTAGGGTTCCGGCAAGTCGTTTTGTGTGTTCGAAACGAGTTGCAAGGTGGAGACAATTTTGGTGGATAAACCTTGAAAATGATAGAAGCGGATTCCACTGTGCTTGAGACTCCATCTTTGTCTTTGCTTCTTCTTCTAACTTCTAATCGTATGCCAGATATTAATAATAATGGATAACTATAAATATGGATTATGTCTTAATTATCAGTTAACGATACTACTCAGTTAATACGACTCCAGTTTCCGTCTACGCATGAACTGGATTTCTCTCTAATCCTTTTTTTAGTCTTTCATTTATTATTAGTATTGGTATTTATTTAGCGGGTATTTTTTATAGAAAAATGAAGTGTAAACTAATTTAATGATGTTTGTCAATTCATCCATTGATATTATCATCTCTTTTTATAATTGCGACTTCTATAAATTAATAATTATATATCAATGGATGAAGTCATGTGTGAGTATAAATCTGTTTATAGTACATGATCATTAAACTATTTTTTCTAACAAAGACAAATGTTTATTTTAAAAAATAAGTATTTCAAATTTGAATTTAGACTTTAACATATTAATTATCTAAACAAACAATCATCTTAATTATACTTATCAGATCAAATATTTATACATTATTATTATCTTTTGAGTTTAAAATAAAAAATTATTAAAATAAAAAGTTAGAGAAATTATATTTATATTATACAAATTGTATATTCTTTTGATATAGCAGTGAATAAATAATTAGACGAACACATTTATTAATTTAACTATTTTTCCATTGTTTGTAAAATGCAAGTATAAATAATTTTTTTAATTGGATTTTGGTACATGGAGTATTCTTTTTCATATTATATTAAAAGCAAAAGCATTCTTTTTCATATTGTTTTGGTACATGGAGTATTCTTTTTCATATTATATTAAAACTGGTAAAAGAACATATCCAAGGGCAAATGAATTGTTTACCATGAGTTTGTGTTGTTGTTGGGGAGCAACAATATTTTTTTTAATATAATGCTTTAAGTTTGTTAAGCTACCTCTCATGGGGTATAATATCATGGGTATAGTAGTATTCTTTGTCAGATTTTATTTTTTATGGTAAATGTTAACAAATGTCTTTAAACATTTTATTAAAGAAATAAAAAAAAAATTAAATTTGTTTTTTAATTTTTAAAAGTTTAAAAATTATTATTTTCAATATAAATTTTTATTTATAGTTTCTTGATGTTACTTTCTAAAGATAGTTTAGCCTTTCCTTAGTAATCTTGTGGGTTTAATTTTTGAATTTAACGGGTTAATAATTTTGATTGCTTTTACAATTAAAATCAAAATCGTTAGAAAAATTAAAGAAATAAAGAATTGATAGAAAAATTAAAGAAATAAAGTATTTTTTAGTATTGTAATTCTTATCTTAGTCATCAATAATAAATATTTTTTTTTATAAT
>JBBPBS010000276.1:7147244-7158065 GCA_037974835.1 Cicer judaicum
ATTATATTCCGACTTTTCATGATTTTTACATAAAATATAATTAATCAATATTAACTTTTAATTGTGAATGCACTTGCATTTTTATTTTTTAATATTGGGTGCATTTGTTTGAACTTAAATAAAAATAAATTTTAATAAAAATAATTTAGAGATTATTTTTTCAAAATTAAAAAAAAAATTAACTCTTATTTATTTACAATTATAAAAATAATTTTTAACCGGTTTGTATATAATTTTGCAAAAATAATTTTTTTTAAATTATAAAATCACCGTAAAGTACATAAAAATGTTCTCATTAATTGAATTGTTCTTACAACTTTTAAGTTGAGATATCGATATTTCGAAAGATTGTTGTTTTTTACATGGTTTGTAGAGAGAGATAATTGCGACTAGACGAGTTAAGTGAATGAGAGAGAAAACACAGCCAAGACAATTTTAAATATTCAAAAAAGAGTAAAAATTATTAGAGTATTTTTCACTTTTAGTAAAAAAATAATTTTTTTTAACAAAATAATTTTTAAACAACACGAAACAAACAACGTTCAAATAATAAAATATGATTTTAAGTTTGAAAAATTTGATACAAACACATCAATTAATACTATTTCAATTTCTACCGTGTTTGAAAAACAAAATTGTTGGTCTACTGAGTTAAAGTCCTAGGTTAGTGTGGAACACTAATTGAGTTATATAATTGTTGACATGATTAATAGTTAAAACCTTTTAAATATAATAAATTATTTATATTTATAAAGTTACTTTAAAAAAAATATTGCATGAGTTAACCTCATTGCATGCAATAGATTATTACTTGATTGTATATCTATAATTGGCATATTGACATATGATAATGTCTAAGTAGTTTGATTTCACATTGTAAATATTGATATTCAGTAAATCAATTAACATTAATATTTACTATTTATTTTATAAGAATTTAATTTATATAAAATGATAATGTAAATACATTTTACATAATTAGTCACAATAATTAAATCAATAAAAATATTTAATTTTTGTTTTATTTATCTCTAAAGTCACAAATATGATTAATTGTAATGAACTCACAACTGACAATATAAATTTTTTTATAGTGACAATAAATACAAATTAAACTTTGTTTTATTCATAATATATATATCGACACATTAATAAAATTATTTAGATTTGCTATAATATTAATCCTGATTTATGAAATATATACATGTTAAAACAATTAAAATGAAAGTAATACTACTATCAAGAAATCAAGTAAATATATAATTTATGTATAATCAATATAAGAATATCTTAAAAGAAAACTACAAATGAAATAAATTATATAATATGTTCGTTTGAATGCAATTATTTAATTAACTAAATACAGAAAGTTAGCCTAATCATCCTGTCAACTAATATTATGATAAAATAATTTATTAATAATTATTTCATTTCAATATAAAATTAACTTACTCATAAAAACATTTAAACTAATATAGTTTTAAGATACAATCTTTTAATGAATTTGTTAATTATATATATTCTATATTATTTGGTTTAACATGTAATAAACTTTTTTTTCGAGGCCAACATGTAGAAACTTATTACATTGAATGATATATAAATCCAAATAAATAATTTAAAATAAACATGTATAATGTATTGTTCCGTGCATACCTTAACTGATTAGAAAATATAAGAAAGGAAGAAATAAGAAATGATAATGAGCATACTCTTTCTTTATGCTGGAAAAATGGAACCAAGGGGAGTCATTCAAGTACACATACATATACAATTATACACTCGAATGCAAAGGATTAGGACTTAACTACAAAAATGGACCTGGTCTCATAGCATCAACCAGGAAAGAAGGTTCAGCCTGAACTTTCAAAAGAATTCCATCCCAAACTATGATTTTCGATATAAATCAATCCACAAACAGAAAAGGCTGTTTCCTGTATTAGCAAAAGATCATCATTATGGAGTTGCATGCACAATTGCACTAGCAGAACAGTGCAAATATGCATCACCATGACACAAGCACACGGTTATGCTTTAATTTTCACGAAGATGTTGAATATATTATGCAAGATAGATACGGAAATAAAAATAAAATCTGATTGAATCAAAGGAATTACTATTGTTAAAAGTAGATTGAAAATTTATCAAATATCTAAGAACTACTAAAAATATGATTGTGTAGACGTTAAAATGAATTTACCCATATTCTTTTAAGAGCTACCCTGCCTGCACCCATCCATATCCAGGACCAAGGTGATTGAGAGCCCAAAAAAAGCCAGGGCTCTTTCAAATATCAATTGCAGAAGGAGGTAGCTTCCAGTAATTCCATGAATTAAAATCCTCCTGTAAACAATGTTCAGCGAGATTAAGGGCAAAAATGTGTTGCATTAGAAACAAATCCACCAGAGTATCAAACTTGCTTTCAAAACATGATAATGCAACCAGAATTTATATCACACAGTAGAAAAACATCATAAAATCCAACCATAGTAATCTCTCACAGCATGCTTTATTTTGAATATTAAATTATGGGAAGATCCCAATTATATACTGGGAACACAATCCCCCATGCTGACAATTATGAATAGAAAAATAAAAGTTAAATTATTAAATTAACCTAACCTGCTCAGAAGAGCTCGTTGGGGGGAACATTCCGTTCACGAGAGCATGCATCGAAGTATATGATTTTGTGTCAAGACTTCGGTTCACAACTATCTCTCCCTGCAAACTTAAAAATAAGAAAGGTTTGACAAATTTGTATTTCAGGAAATTTAGGCAATTTTTTTTTTGAAATAGTGGAAGGATTTATTTACCCTGGGATTTATAATGAAGATTTTTCCTAAAGGGATTCCAACCTTAAGGTAACTGATTTCGTCAGTATCCCTATTTCCAAAACCAGCATAGAACGGATTGCAATCAGAAGGAAAAAGAGCCTTGATACCCTGGAGATATGAATATCCAAGTTAAATTTAATACCATGATGGTCATGCTGAAAAATTATTAAAACTTGCAGTGTAAATGAGTAGAACTATATTCAGGAACTATTTAAATTCAACTAATCAAATATTAGATCAATCTAGTTTGTTTAGCTAAACAAACAAGCTCCTTTTGAAGTTTTAAGTGTTCAACTGTTGTCAACTTCCAAAATTATGCAGGTTCTGTTGAATGTGTTTATTCTGGACTATTTTAAAGAAATACTTTTCAGAAATCAATTATTCTCTTATTTTAATTTGTTTGGATAAATTTTAAAACAGAATATACTTGAGAGAAAAAAACTCTATTCAACTTTTTTTTTTAAGCTGTAATGAGTAGTTTCTCAAAATAATCACAGGCAGTAGATGATTTTTTTTACACAACAGGCAATAGATGATAGAGAAAGTAAAAAGCGTGTTTTCAATATCTATAAGCAAATTCAGAATAACTTCTCCTTTGTATAAAAGTTCTAAAAAGAAAACACTTTTTTTCACAACCATAAAATCACTTTCTTTTTAAGCTTAAACAAATATTGAAGTTAGCTTCGGGGCTTGGCTTTAATAGCTTGTGAATGGCTCATGTATGTAGTATGCATTACTTGGAAAGATGTAATTTATTTTATACATTTATCCGGAGAATTAACATATCCTCCTAAATTATATATTTACCTGTTACATAAGTTCAATTTTAAAGAGTTATTTTACATTTTAAATGAGTGACCATCACTCACACACAAGCACAGGCATTCACGTGGCACGTTATGGCGATATCAATTTGTGGCAGATGGAAACTAACCTCTAAGCATGCAATTTTGAATTCATGAGGTACCCTCCTAATAACTGAAATAGAAAGAAAAAGAAGTGTTATAGTCCAAAATATTATAAAGGTAAAGACCAGAACATTATACACACTCAGCCTTAATGAATGTCATAGTCTCACTGACACAGCAATTAAATGGCCAGTGAATCATATAAGAAAACTTCAAGATATTAGGTAACTAGTATGCTGTGCCTGTGCTATACATATTGTTCACACCTCTAAAAAGTGGAGTCTACTATACAGTAGAAAGAAGCAGAAAACAAGGATAAGCGGACTTATACCTTCACGGTATAAAGAGGGAAAAAGTCCGTCAGGGGAAATAACAACAGGACCCTCTGGTAAAACTTTTCCATCCTGCATAAAAAATAAATATGAAATTATAATCGCATTCTCTCTCTCACATTGTTGATATTGACAACAGATTGCTAATTTTATACATCACCTGTTTAAGATTCAGTAGGAATTGTCGTGTAATATAGGCCTGAGATATTGAACGAGCACTGAGAAAAAGCAGTTGGTAACCATTCTCCTGCAAATGTGAAATTGACAAGGAAAAAACAATGAAAAAAACATCCAACTGCACTGAAAAATGATCGCAAAACAATTACTATAGACAGGGTACACGTACCGTTTCCATGCTAAAACATCAAAGAAAATTAACAATTTTGTTGTTTTAACAGACACAAAAACTAACTATTTGTGCTGAGCCTACCTAGCCAAAAACTACCTAATGATGCAATGATGTATGACCGGCGCATTTAGGAATTAACCACATTATCACATTGGAGTGTTTTCAATACATATAGAGGCATGGACAATATAAACAAACCTTGACAGCGGAGAATAAATGTGCAACACCTGTCTGTGACCAGTCAACACCAACCAAAGGCATGAACTGGCCAAGGACATCTGACCTGTGGGACATGAAACAAGTGAATTAAATTACAACAGAAGAGAGGTAGAAGACAGAGACTTCTAACAGGCAGAAGTGTATCAGGATGTTAATAATGCTTGTAGAAAGAAGAAAAGGAAATTCCTGACAACTTCTATAATTTTACTTTTTGTCGTGCATCTTGTGTCACTTTACTGCTCACTCTTTATGCATTCCAATAAAAACAATCTTACTTAAACTTAAATAAGCATACTTGGCCTTTTATGTTCAAAACTGACCAAGGCATTACTACTACAGCCCATAAATCTTCTCATAAAACTATTACCGAAAATATTCAATCAAATTTACAATAATCATAATTATAAGGCATTCCTTTTAATGGCTTAAAAAATCAGTAAAGGGAATATCAAAGTCCAATAAGCAGCCCACACAAAACTTTTCTTCACTAGAAATCAAAATCTTGCATTTTGAAAAGATGAGCAATTTTAAGTGCTACTTCCCCTTCAATTTTATAATTATTTAAAACTCAGCATTCAAGAGAATGATTTATGCACTAGGTAAAAAATATATGTATATCTACTCGAGTACCAAAAATCAAATATGAAGGGAAACCCCAGAAAGGATGGCCCACATTCAACTATGACGTGGGTGATCTATTAATGTTTCCTTATTGTTCCAAGTGAAATATTTCACAAACAATCCATAATGATGTTGAATATTAGATCTATACTCCAAGTTTAACAGGTTTATACATGTACCGTGTTTACAACATATTTAAGGATGGTAAGAGCATGGTAAATTATATAAATCATATAACAGGAAGTAAACAAAAAGGTAACTAAAAGATAAAGTAAGAATAATGTGAAATAAGATTCATATGATTATTGAGGAGCAAACAACTGGTCATGCTGAACAAGCAGATGAATGTTGAATCATTAGCACAAAACAAAGTGGGAACAAGCTTGGAAGATCCATGTCTAAAGATTCTTCAAGCGATAATTAGATAAAAAAACAAGATCACTAGAGAATCTAAGCATTCAATGCCATAAAGGTATCATAATCTAGAAGTTTACTGTTACACAGCACAACAATATATTGCAGCTATATTTTATTTGATAGAGGCATGAGAATGACATATTTTGAACCGGGAATAAAAAACCCATTCAGCAATGAGATTGTAAAGGACAGTATTTTTAGATAGACACCAAAAATCAGTCATTTGGTAAGTGATACCAAATTAACAATGAGAAAGAAAACAACTAATAAAAAGAACGAAAATTAACCAGCATATTGTCAGATCTAGTTATCTATTTAAAAACAGTTTTAATTTTCACAAAGATATATCCTCACTTTGTAATTGTCCCGTCCACATCTGAGATCACTATGCGATCATTCCATTTCCACAGATATATTTGAGCATCAACCTGTTAATCAAATCAAACGTAAAACATAAGAAATAAGATTGTTTGAAAGATGCAAAATAAAGAAAAATACATAAAAGGGAAAGTAAACTTCAAGTTCTTAAGTTGCAGAAATTCATGGTTGCAGACCTGTTGTTTCCCCAACATGGTCGTAGAAAAGGTGAAGGTTACAATGTTCCTCCCTTCCTTCAGATTCAATGATGCTATCTGTTCAGAAGTTGGAGTTGTTACCCTAACCTTCTTTTTCATTAGATTAGGTTTGATATCAATTTTGTTCACATCTGTGAAAATCTTGGCATCATTTGGAATAGGCGGCAAAGATTCTCTAGATCCTGATCTGCTCAAGGAGAAAGGCCAAATTCTCCAATTTCCACCAGGTGAAGAGCTGCTTGTTGATGTACCTCCTGCATGATTTTTTTCCAACTTGGTCAACGGCTATGATGCTGTTAAGTTTAATCATTTTTTAAAGTTCAAAAGGCACTGTGCCTTAATCAAATATTTGTTGACTTCCAAAAGATACCATGCCTAATTCCTAAATCCCAAGACAAATCTCCACAACAAGTATATTATCCCCCCCAGGCCTAATGAAATGAATTTCTCATCAAATCAGATTTTCAGCAAAAAGGGTTCTGTAAATTGTTGCATTTATGATAAAACAGCAAGCAACTACCTAACGCTTTATTCCCAGGAAGCATATTTCAAAGGTACAACAATGAGAAAACCCTTCCGTTTTATCAAATCAGATTTTCAGCAAAACGTGTTCGGTAAATTGTTGCATATATGATAAATCAGCAAAGCAACTACCTAATCTTTAGTGGAAATTACAAACCGCTACTGCAAAATGTATAACAATAACAGTCTTTTTCACATAGAATACAGTATGTTCAGTATATATTAGATTGTTTCCAATTTAGATGATAAAAAACAAAGGAGACTTTACAATGGTAATTTTTACCTGTTGTCTTACCAGGGGGAAGATTCAGAGGAGTACTTTTGAATTCACCAGAATCTTGGTAATCTGCGGCACCTGCCTGCTCATGCGATAACTGCTTTTCTTTGTACTCATCTAATTTAAAGCACTTCAAGTCATCTTTGCCAGGAAATGTTGAGTCCAGTGATTGACTTAAAGGATATCGAACAACATGTTGGCACATACTGTTACTTCCACAAGAAATATTTGGCAAGGATCCTGTTTGCTTCCCAACTTCCTCCCCAGCACACTTATTTCGAGGGATAACTATGGGACAGGATGTCGCTCTTGAGTTTTCAGTGCAATTCTCATAAGAAATATTATCTTCTTTATCTATATATTCAGGGGTTAATGATCCCTCAAATTGATCATTTATTCCACTATCATCAAGGTCACTAAAAAGGAAATTCTCTTCATCTGAACTCGAGGACATTGATCTCCTTGATATTTCACTAGGTAAATGATCACCAAGAGAGTATGGTGGAGATGATATCATGTTAGTGTTATTCTCGCATAATTCTTGGTCACCCTGGCTGATATAACTGGAATTGTTGGTAACACAATAGGATTCCACTTTCTCACTTGAACAATGTTCTATATCCAAATTGTTAGTTTGAGGTTTTGGAGATGTTGTTAGGTCTTCAACATCCTCCACTTCGTACATACTAGCATCAGAATCAGAAGAATCTGTTTGCTGAGCCTTTGAATGAAACTCAAAGACCTCCACTACACCAGTATTCTTAGCAACTTCCTTAGTTTCTGTACCCTGAAGGAGAATTTAAACATATCGGTATCAACCAAAACAGATTAGAGGTTTGCTTGATTAAAAGACTTCAGTTTCACTTACTTTTTCGAAACCGAAAACATTAATTAAATGCTGCGACCAAGATTCTAAAATACATTTTGCGACATGAAGTTTTTTTTATGTCTTTACGACTGCAATGTCAATGACAGTTATGCAACTGTTATTTAGCCTATGTTTGGTTACACATTTGCACCTCACAGAATCACATTTAAGTAAGTCAAACGTGATTTAACCATAGATTGTTATGTTTGGCTTCCAGCTTAAGAATTAATTTCAGTCCAAAAATTACTTCTACCTAAAAGCAATATATCTAGCTTCTGCAGTGATATAAAACCAATTCTCATATACACACACAAAAGCAATTTTGGTCCAAATTATCCAAACATAAATTGATTTTTTATGAATATATTCAAAACATAAATCATTTACCTTGAGCTTACTTTCAACCAAAATCAATTCAGTCAAAGCAAATTTTCCTCAGTGCAAACCAAACACACACTTAAAACATCTGGCTAGTACTACGAATTTACCTCAGATAAGAGTGAAGTTGCAACATGCAAGACTTGATCATTGACATGTACCTCTCCACTTTCCCCATGAGCAAGGTACATAACCTCATGAGTTTGTTCATTTGAACAACAAACCACACTCACATTAGAACTCTCTTCAACATTCTCCACCACCACAGAAACCTCTTCACCACTCAATTTCTTTTCATCCTCATTGTCAACAACCACAACATGATCCCCATCTTGATTACCCTCGCTATCAAGATTCGTTGACCACTTAATATCCAACAAATTAGCTGCAATCTCAGCACGTTCTTTATTTCCAATAGCATCTTCAAATTCACCTTTCAAAGACCTTCTCCCAAACATAAGACCTAATATTCGAGACCGACGAGAACTAGTCCTTCCAACAATCTTCCCATCCTCAGAACCGAAATTACTGCTTTTAGATTGATCATCAGTGTCATAACCGGAAGGAGAAGGATCAATCAAAATCGATTCGGCATCGGCATCAGTTTCTTTTAGAAAATAAGCTTCACCTTTATGATCGAGATACATTTGAAAATCAGCTTGTACACCGTTAACGTTAATTTGAACCATTTTTTCTCTTGATTTTAAAACCCCTTGGAATTTGCCAAATCGAACGTACCATGGAGAAGATTTGAAGGTTCCGTCTTGTTGTTGAACGACGACGATATCAACGGCACCACCGAATGGATGAAAAGGACCAGATACGGTGTATACGCCTTGACTAATGTAGCTCCCTAACCTCCCCACCGCTTCCATCCTCAATTTATAATTATTCTAAATTATAATCTTTTTCTTTTCGCAGTAATAATAAATTCAATCATAATAATTCATTAGATCAGAGAATCATAGAAAGGGAAAAGCCGCGAATGAAATGAATATTCTGTTTGGAAGGAATGGAATAGAATGTATATTAATTAAAAGTGTAGACAATATCTTATGTTCACCTTTATTTATATATATAAAGTGAAGTGATTGGATTTTTGTTATAAAGTTTGCGATAAATTGAAGTGGGGTGGTTGTGGTGGGAGATAGGGAGAGAAGAAGGATTTGAGGTTGTGTTATGGGAGGAGTTATTGTTGGAGAAGAACATGAAATTAAATGAAGAATTACGTGGGTTCTCGTGAGGGGCGCTTTCGAATTTTCTTGGCTGCTTTTACACCATTTGATTAATCTCTCTTCCTTAGTCCTTGCTTCACGCTTCCTCCTTCTTCATATTTCAAACCAACAAGACATTCTCCTACAAATGCTTCCTATTATTAATTAATCTGGTCCAAAAATTATAAAATTTAAAAACAAAAAGATCAAATAAGTTTATTTAATGTCATTATCAACTTGGATCAGAATTATAATTTTATTTCAATTATATATATAACATTAAATATTTTATATTTATTGTGTGATTTTCTAGTAAACATATATCTCGCATTTAACAGGGGTATAAAATTAATTATAACAAATAGATCCAGAATAATAAGGATCAAATAATGTATCAAATTTTTTCTTATAACAAGAAGAGGATGTAGTATTAACTAGTGTTATTATATAACATTAACTTCAATTATTTATTTAATCTAGAGTTAAAAAAATATAAATCTTTAATCCACATAATGCGAATTAAGAGTTCACTGATTCTTAAAGGATTTTCTATTTTTGATTAGATATCACTATTTTATTTAATTTTTTTTAAAGTTAAATAACAATTGAATTTTGACTTATTTAAAAAAATATATTTTTTGATAATTATATTAATAAAAGAGAGACATACATTATCATTTTAAACTAATTTTACTTTAATTGGAATTTCGTCACATCACTTTACATTGTAAAATTAACGGCTATTCTATATACCACGAATTATACTGTCATGTTGTTTGGTTGGAGGGTTATGTTCAATTATAATCAATTTGATTGTTGAGTGAAAGTATTTTTTCGTAACTAAATAATCATTATCACATATGATTAGTATTGCTTCTTACACAAATTTAACATACAAATTTAGATTGTTTTTATATTTTTATTGTAGGAGGGAGAAATAAGTATCATGAACACTTAAATTTTGTAGTAAATATAGATACGTTATTGTTTTATATTATTAATTTGATTAAATTACATCCGTAGTTCTTTAACTTAATTTTAAATAATATTTTAGTTTTTTATTTTTTTTTTAGTTAATTCTTTATTTTAATTTTAAGTGATAATTTGATATTTTATATTTTAAAATTTCAACAATATTATCATTTTTATACAAAAAATCATCAGAATTTTCAATCAAAACCCATAAAATTAATAATCATCTTCAATATAATGCAAATTTTATTAGATCCATAACTCAAATATTCAAATACACTCATATTTTCATCTCCAACAACATCAAATAAAGAATGAAAATATGAGTTTATTTC
>JBBPBS010000276.1:7158295-7203080 GCA_037974835.1 Cicer judaicum
AAAAAAAAAAAGATTAAAACATTCTCTGAAATTAAGTTAAAGGATCGCAAATATAATTTATATTATATCGATGTATTCTACTATTTGAATCAATAAATATGATTTATTTTAAAATAAATAAAACATGACTTTATGAAATGTTTAAATTATAGTAATATGACATGATAAAATATAATTATATTTCTTTTATTTTTACTTAATTTATTTTTAAGTTTACGAAATATTTATAAGTTTTTAAAAATGAGTTTACATTGGTATATATTCGACCAAAATAAATTATCATCCATGTTGACCCAATAAAAATCAAACAAACTTAAATTTAAAAAAAAAATTAATAGGTCAAAATTAATATTTTTAAATTAACAGAGCCAAATTAACCAAATTGTGAACCTTAGAGTGAAAATGTCCATTTTAATATGCACTTTAATAAAAATATCACAAATTTTATTTTTATGTGAACTATGGGAGCAATAATTATAGATGATTTATTTTTCCATCCCTTTTATTTTTTAAAATATCCAATGTCCTCCAAATATCACCGATTTGAATGTATATTTTGTTAAGAATAAAAAAAGTTATATTTTAAATATTTAAAAAATATAAAATTATAGTCAGCAAGGAGGTCGGGAGAAAACAGATGGAGCTAAGCCCAAGCTGGGAAAAGTATTGGGAATTGAACATGGCACTATACAGTGATACACGACAATCGGTTCTTCGTGTTCGTGGTCAATGGACAACAAGAAGTTATTTTTGGTCAATTCAACAATAACAAGTTGAATGCGCAGAGCAGACATCAATTGACGAAACAATGGATTCAGCCCAATACAAGATACAAAGAACTGATTGTGCCGCCTCATTTAAACTAGATGATCCGCGCGGTTTTATAAAGATCTTACTTTTCTTTTATTTTCTCTAAATATTATTATAAATCATATAATTTCTATTACACTTTTCAAAAGCACTTTTATGTATTTCTTTTTAAATAATCGTAGATAATTACTTATTTTTATTACTAAAGTGTATTGATTTTTATTTATTTTTGCTCCCTATCATATTATAAACATGATATTCCTTCACATTTAGAACAACTACTCATATGAGTTCCTAATTTAATAACACGTTTTTAAATATTTAGTGTATAAATTACTCATCCAAATATTTCAGATATTCAGTATGAAGTATGAACTATTCTACTACACTATTTTAATTACAATTAAGGTGGATAATTATTATGATGGAAATAGTAAGAGATTATTTATGAGTCAAGGTTTGGGACAAATTTCGTAAGTACTTTATTGACAAATAGACAGAGCCTTATTTCAAAATTCTCATAATATAAGATGCATGAAAAGAAATCGTGTGTAAAGATGACAACATAATCTTTATTTACGAATATCTATTCGAATTTGGTTGCTTTAAACGGAGAAAATTTGTGATATCTATTCCGCACTTGAACTTGTTCCACAAATAATATTGTTATAATTTTTAAATTATATATATATATATATAATAAATATATTTAATATTTTTTTTTAAATATATCAAATTATAATCTTATATCTATAGAAAATATTTTTTAAATTTTATTATTGTTTAATAATAATTATTTTATTATATTAATTATAATAAATATGATTTTTAAATTTATATTGTAATTATATATATATATATATATATATATATATATATATATATATATATATATGAATGGGTGCAAGTGTGGGTGAAAAAAATAAACTAAATATAATGACAAATTGAAATACTCCTAATATTTAATATAGAAAAACATGTCTTTGTATATATTAATTATAAATTCATCCGAGTTCGATTTTTCACTCTAGTTATGTGCATAAATTCATTTTTGAGTCTTAATTAATCCTCCGAATATTTAAAAAATAAATAACCTTTATAATGGTGGACATGTTCATCGAGACCAATGATCACTTGGTTTTATGTGTATAGGCTCTAAGATGATCATTCAGTATATTTGACTTCACAAATTCCCCTTTATTAGTTTGATGTCAATTTCTGTAATTTAATTAGCTAAAATTTAAAGTATATATAACGACGTCTTTGTAATTTTCCATGCTCTGCCTTTTTTGTGGTGTTATTGAGCTTTCCTAATTGTTAAGCCTGTTGAGAACAAGTTGTTCTTTATGTACAAAATTGTCACGGTCAGTTGTAACCTTACCTTCATGGTTCCATGAATTGAGTCTTTCTTACAATGTGGACGTGATTGTGACAGGGCAAGAGGAATTATTTGGCAATGGAATTTAGTATTATATGGTCCAAACATTTTCCGCTGGATTTATGTTTGATCCATTTCCAAGGAAATTTTAATCAAACAAAAAAATGAATTGCAGCTAAAACAAACGTTCGGATCATTAATTACGGATTTGCAAGTCAAACGAAACATATATTGAAAGTAAAAGAAACATATATGGAATCACTATTGAGAAGTATGGTTAGGCTTTTCAATAATTGACAAAAATATTTAACTTGCAAATTAATATAAGAGAAACATTAACATTTGTA
Organism: Cicer judaicum; assembly: GCA_037974835.1. NCBI lineage: Eukaryota > Viridiplantae > Streptophyta > Magnoliopsida > Fabales > Fabaceae > Cicer > Cicer judaicum. Next base: position 7,160,831 of record JBBPBS010000276.1, read on the forward strand.
AACCAACCTAATTAATTAAGAGCGAGTTGGATTCGATTAAATTCGCGGCTCTTCAAGATTTTTTTTTATAAAATATATATATATAAAATTAAAATTAAAGTATTTGAAGATTTCAAAAATTATAAAATTTTATCATGATATATCATTCGATATTTAAAATATATTTATAAATACAACAAAATACTTAAATTAACAATAAATCCTTAAATAAAATTCAATATATCACAAGTAGAAAATTATGTTTTTAATACAACGAGTTAACTCGGTTACGTGTCACCCGAGTTAACAAATGAGACATATATTTAATCTTAACATATACATTTGCCTATGTATAAAACACGTCAACAATTTTATAAATATGTGAAACACGTTTAGAATGATTATATTGACAATTGAGATAAAAGAGACTGAATAAATAAATAAATAAAATTAATTTATCCATTTTTCTCCTATGTTAAAATCGGTTACTTAGTTGAGCAAGTTAATAAAATGAGGCAATTGCTTATTGGAGTTACATTGGTAACTGATGTAAGATAAACTTAAAAATGTGTTTTATCTTCTTGCTTCCTTAACCTCTGCGTTCTAAAGAATATGTCAAAACCTTTAGAATTTAAGTTGGAATATGATGAAACTATCTTTTTCCTTCAATTGAAAGATATTATAGAATTGTGTATGGATAAATAAGAGATATGCATCACTACTTTACAAATTTGGCTAACATAAGTATGTTTTATTTATAAATTTTACCAAATTATAAATTTGAAATAAAAATTAAGTTTCATATATTAAGTATCTACATCGTCGTTGTATTAACTTAGGAAATAGTGAAGTGTATGAATTTATTGATCCAATTTTTATTTAAAGTGAAAATGATCAAACTAATGCTCAAGTGCACGTTCAAAAGAAGATCTACGAAAAGAAAAGATATTGTTACATAACATCTTATATCATAAAATAAATATTTGTCTATTATAGTTATCGCTTATAATAGATAAAATTGAATATAACATATATTTAATTATTTGTTGTAGCGTCATTGACAATTGCTTATTATCAATCCTAATGAACTTAATATTGTCTTTATATGTTCATTAAGAAGAAAGTGGCAAAAAAAAAAATGTCACATTATTGATTTGCAAGTATTTGATTTATTTATTGTTCTTAAGTATTATAATATGTTTTTATAACATAATTTTAATAACAATTTTTATATTGTAGAGCTTTTGAAGGTTATTATAAATTGCTAGGTTTGATAATTAAACCGAATATAAGATAGATGTTTTCTATTATAAGTTGTTTACGAATAAATAACTTTATTTATAATATTATAACAATTTTATGTATATATTTTTTTGTGATTTCAATTTTACGGTTAGAGACAAATTTTAAATTACGACTGTGACTACTATGTCATGTTACATATGTTGAACATTGTAACATTAGATATTGTTGATTTATTGGTTCCAGTACTTAAATTTTTACAAATTATTATTGATTGTTTTTTTTAAGTTTGTATGATAAAAAATTACAAATTTTTATTTATTGTATTTTTTAATGTTTGTATGATAAAAGATAATGATTCAGCGATATTGATTGTATATTTTTTTTTGTTAAGATATTTGATCACTCGATATTATTTCTTCCGGATCAAATTAAAGAAGTTCAAGAACGTTGTATGATTTTTATTTTGGAATCATCTAAAGAAAATGACAATGTTTGAATATATATCTATTGAATATTGTTACACTATAATTTTGTTAATTGACATCTAAATCATTTTGCGTCATGTCAAAAGTAGTCAGAAATGATAAACATCTTCTTTGTACTATATATTTTGTATGAACTTTTATATGGTTATATAAAATTATTGTTGCAAGTACAAAATTCTAATTTGAAATTTATTACGAGCATGAGCATAAAAAAATGAGAAATTTATTAAAAAAATATTAATTATTTAAACTCTATATTTATTAAATTAGTTGATCAAAAGAACCAACTTAAAAAACATGATTTGTTGAACATGCTTAAGTCAGTTAAGTTGAACCGACTTAATAAAATTATATTAAGTCGGTTCATGAAATTAGTTAAAAAAACATATTTATTAAGCCGTTTATTGTTAACTTAGATATGAAATCGACTTAAAAGATAAAATTCCATATATATATATATATATATATATATATATATATATATATATATGAGTGTTGTGGGGATACCACCATTTATTGCCTTGTTATTATTATTTTCTATAACAAATAATTAATTGTTAATTTAATAAATAAAAATAATTAAAAAAATTAAATTATATTAATAAAATCAAATAAAATATATTTAATAAAAAAAATAATAATATAAAATTAATATGGTTAAATAGATATACTAAAACAAATAACGTACTATTATTAAAATTTCCTCGTATATTGTAGTGAAAATATCATATTATTTTAACAATTTTCTCGAGTTTTACGTATGATCTATCATTCTATTTTATTAAAATTTATCTCGTATTTCTTCTTTGGATCTATTAAATATAAAATAATAAAATAATAAAATAGAATGTAATATATTATTTATTTTGATATATCTACTAAATCACAATAATTTTGATGTATTTTTTTTATTATATGTATTTTATTTGATTCTACTTATATAATTTAATTATTTTTGATTTGTTAAATTAATAATTAATCATTTACTACGAAAAAAATAAAATAAAAGACAATGGTCGCATCTGACCTCTTCCTGGAGAAAAAAAAAACATAAGTAATCGTATTTTCACCTTACTACTCTGAAAATAAAAAAAGTAAAATATTTTAAAATATAAATTTTAATGTAGATATAATATAAAATTTTAAATGAAAATAGAATATAAAAGTAAAATATCCCTTATACACTCACACAATACTTAGAGAGAAAAAAAAAAGAAAGTAATTTGATAGATGCGATGTGTTTATAGCGTGATAAAAAAAAATAGAAAAATTAAGTGTTAGATAAATGTAGAAAAAATAGAAATATACAAAAAGATCATTATTAATTATTTTAACAATAAAAAATTGGATGCTATACAGATGCACCATACCGCATATACCATTAGATTTAGACAAGGATTTTTTTAATTGTTTATTCCAAAATATGATAATTGAGATGTGATATTTAGAAACACAAAAGTTTGGACACTTTATAAAATACAATTGATGTATGTGGTGTAAGAATTGAGGAGAGAGACAGAGAAATAATATAAAACTTAGAAACTATATATAGATGATACAATGTTGATGTTTTCAACAAATATTTTTCATAACAATTGTATGAATTTTTGTCTTTAAACCTAACAATCTCTACCATACAACAACTTGGATCCAAATTTCTCCAATAACTCAATAAAATGATTTATTATATTCAAGTTTTTTATGTTAAACTTACGAAAATGCAACATATATAATTAATAAATTTAACGCTTGAAGGATTTAAGCATTTAAAATTAATTAATGTTTTTTAGTCCAAAGAGATTGCTTAATGTTAAAACAATTCATTTGTTGTAATTGTTGTACTAGTATTTCGAAAGAGAAATTATATTTTGATATAAAACTTGACATAACACTGTATTTTTGTACCCTCTTTTGAATTTAGTTTTATATTATATTTTCTTTTTTTTGGGTACTTTTTTTTTATTTTAAATCGAGTTTAATATTTATGCTAATTAATATAAATACAATGTCAAAATATGATACTAGTTTTGGTGTATTTAAATAATACATTTGTTTCCAAATTTCCAATTCTTAAGTGGCTAAGTCAGGGCAATGGTGTTTGCAATTGCAAGTAGGGGTGGGAATAGGCCAGACCAGGCCTACGATTTATTTTTTCGGCCTACGGCCTATCATAGATTTGTTTTTTCGGCCTAAGCCTGGCCTTTTTAATAGTTTGGCCTGACCTGGAAGCCTTTTTAAAAGCCTTTTTAAACGAATCCATTATTACTTCTTAAACAAATAAGTAGAGATGGGAATAGGCTAGGCCGTCCGTAGGGGCCTATGGCCTGGCCTACTTATGGGAATAGGTCAGGCCATAGGCCCCTACGGACGACCTACCCTAATCCCATCCCTACTTATTTGTTTAAGAAGTAATAATGGATTCGTTTAAAAAAGGCTTTTAAAAAGGCTTCCAGGCCAGGCCAAACTATTAAAAAGGCCATGCTTAGGCCGAAAAAAAAGTCTATGATAGGCCGTAGGCCGAAAAAATAAATCGTAGGCCAGACTTATGCCTTTCAAAGCCTGGCCTGGCCTATTCCCACCCCTACAAATAAGGAACAACTAGTAAGTGATTGACTAATTGAACAGTTATCGAATATAAAACGACTACCAAATATAGAACTGCTATCGAATATGGAACGACTACTGAATATAGAATGATTAGTAAGTGATTGCCTAATTGATAGAATTTAAAATAAAAAATAATATTATTAATATAATAATAAAAAATAATATTAATAAATAATAAATATATATAGGTCGGCCTGTTAGGCCTAACAGGCTTTTTTATAAGTCTGAGCCTGACCTATTTAAATAAATAGGCTTTAAAAATAGCCTGAGCCTAGCCTTTTTATTAAATAGGCCAGGCCAGACCATAAGTAGGCCAGACCATAGGCCCCTACGGACGGCCTAGCCTATTCCCATCCTTATATACAACCCATTCAAATTAAGTGGGATTATTTCTGATAAACAAAAAAGTGGAATTCAATGTACAAGATGAAAATCCAAATTTACTATATTTAGAAAATTTAAACTTTAACACTTTGTAAAATAAACCTAATTCCAAGAATCAAACATACAGACTATGATTTTTACTACCTCATTGCTTGATTTTAGATAATTCCAATATATAGAAAGATAATATCCAAGTTGAACTAGAACACACAGTCTTCTATGATATATAGTTTTGCCCTTTGTTTGCGAATCTCATATAAAAGCAAAAGTCTATTACTTGTATTTTCACACAAGTTACACTACACTTAGTTAATAATGTATACTAATTATAACTTTTATACCTATGAATTTAGTCTCTCTCTTTTTTTTTTTTTTGAATAACTTCGTGTACCATATATTAACTTGAATGTTTTATTGTTTAAATCAGTTAACCATGCTATACATAATACTCCCTCCAATATCCCATATCTTATAAAAAAAATTATAATACACTATTTATATCTACTACATATCTTGCATATTAATTAAGTTAAAAAATATATATTACTAATAGCTAATAGTATGATATAAATTAAAAAGTAATAATTAACATTATCTTTAAAATAACAGTTAAAACAGGGCAAATTTCTTACTAAAATGATACACATTTAGGGAGTAGTAGCTAACAACTAAACTTATTGGTTAACAAATTAAATTGTGATGAATTGAATTGATTAACTAAGTTCCAATATGTATTATGGATTTATTAACAAAATGAAAGAATTGGAAGTACAAACTATAAAGGACCTCTTATTGGAACTAATAGAAAGTTCAACTTAACAAGATCTAATATATATTCATCAATTATTCAACAGACCATAATTTATATTAATAATATTTTTTAATAATTGATTATTATCTTGTACCCAAAAAAATAATAATTGATTAATGAAATAACTAAACATATAAAGTTTATTAATGATATTGCTTAGTTTATATTTATCAAAAAATAATAACTAACTTAATACTATTCAAGTGTAACCAGAGATAAATTTTCATTTGTAAATTAAACATTACAAAAACATAAAAAATGAAAGCTATGACAGTAAATACAATACAATTCTGAAAAAAAAAAAAATATATATATATATATATCTACCATTTATTATCTATATCAACAATTGATCTTATCTTCTTTTGCAATAGAATTTTTACAGTGAGCAATTGCAGCTTGAATAGCAGCTTGTAACTCTTCCATGGTACTATCATTATTATTAGCACAAGGAATAGCAGCACTTGTTGCAAGTAAAAGTCCACTATTTGTTGGTGATGTTCTCATTGAAGCTGGTGCTGAATATTCTCCTCTGCTTCCTCTTACTTCTGGCTTATTTTTTCTTATTAAGTTCCCTGAACGTGAATAAGCTTCTCCATGGAATCGATTTTTCTCTCTTTTTCCTCTGAAAAGTACTAGTGGCTGCACCATTCTTAAGTATTTTTTCAATGCATGAATCATATCATACCCAAGTTTCTTTTTTTGTTTCTCTTGATGACACCCTTTTGAATTTCCTTTTGTTAATCCAAACAATGAGAAACTACTAGTTTTGTTGTTTGATTTGTTGTAATTTTCTTCCTTTGTTCTGTTATTGTTGTTTTGTTCTCTGTTGCTGCAGCTTCCAATGTCTTTTCTTGTCTTTTCATCTTCTAGTAATAAATCTTTGATAGGGAGAGTGAAACTGTCGATGGAATTAGTCGAAAATCGAGGCGATGAAGGGAAGTGAGAGAGGAGGTGAAGAGGAAGTAAATGACCATGGAAGAAAATGTCATCAGCTGGTGATAAATCAAGTGCAAGAGGAGGAGAAGGTTGAGGTTTGGATTTGTCATGGATTGTTGTGGAAGAAGAGTGAAGAGAGATTGTGAAGGAGAATTCATGAGAAGGTGAAGAGGAAGAAGAGGGTGTTGATGAAGGGTGTTTTGGGGATTCTAATAGTTGGATTGAATGGTTGTTTTTTTCTCCTTCAATATGTTTTTCTATGATATTTTGTTGTTGTTGTTGTGTTTCCATAACGGTATTGAGGTTTTTTTTTTTGTCTTGAAAGAGTGACAAGATTTGATGAAGTGTTTGAAATTGTATGACTCTCTATAATGTTTTTTCTTTTTGGAGTGGAGAGAGAGAGAGAGATGGAAAGGTGTTGTGAATTTGTGTTTGTTGTATGGACGTTGAGAAAGGTTTCTAGGAGGGATAAGAGAACCTGAAAACAAGGAAAGGGAATGTCCTTGTCATAACTCTATTTGGACTTGGCATGGCCTTTTTTTAATACATTAGGCATTGCATTGCATTACATTAATTAACTGATTGATTTATATATTACTACAAAAATATTCATTCACTTGAACTAGTAGATATTATGCTAAATTACATTCGTAGTCTCTTAACTTAATTTCAGGTAACATTTTAGTTTTTTATCTTTTTTTTTCTTATCCGAGTTGATCCTTTATTTTAATTTTAAGTGACAATTTGATATTTTATGTTTTAAAGTTTCAACAATGTTGTCTTTTTTACAAAAATTCAAAAATTCATCAAATTTTTCAAACAAAACCCATAAAATTCATTACCATCTTCAATAAAATACAAATTTAATCAAATTTATATATTAAATCTTGAAATAAACTCATATTTTCATTCTTTATTTGATGTTATTGGAGATGAAAATATGAGTCTATTTGAATATTTGAGTTATGGATTTGATAAAATTTGCATTATATTGAAGATGATTATTAATTTTATGGGTTTTGGTTGAAAATTTTAACGATTTTTTTGAATTTTTGTACAAAAAAGGATAACATTGAAATTTTAAAACATAAAATATCAAATTGTCACTTAAAATTAAAATAAATGATCAACTTGGGAAAAAAAAAAGATAAACGACTAAAACATTTAATGAAATTAAGTTAATGAATCACGGATGTAATTTAGCCTATATATTATATCGATGAATAATAATATAATTAAAAGTCATTTTAAAAAAAATAATCTACAACAAATTTACAATACTAAAGTTATAATAGTAAAAAACGATAAAATATCTAAAAATGTGATAAATTATATATATATATATATATATATATGACAAAATTGAATTGTCTAAAATACCTATGTTTCTGAAATTGTAACATTGACGATACTAAAATCATTGATTGAATGTGCATTAGATCGAAGTTGATTTTTCAATTGAACAAACAAATATGTTAAACAAGATGAAAAATTAAAATGTCAAATCAAAACAAAACGACATACTCGAACAACAAAATTACAAATAAAATGAGAAGAAAAAAACTAAATATATATTAAAACTACTTATTTAAATGAAAGAAAAGAAAAAATAAATTAAAAAGATAATTTCAAACTAAAAATAGTTCCAAATAACTTTTCTCCGATTAACGAAAAAGAAGAGGCATTTGAAAATTAGATTTTTTTTTCAAGTTAAATATTATTGTTTAATCAAATAATAATAACAATAATAATAATAATTATTATTATTATTATTATTTTTACAGGGATATATTAAGATGTATTTAGGGTGAATTGTTAAAAAAATGGATCCTCTATGGTAACATAATTGAGAACTATAATATTAAGAGAGATAAACTTTGTCAATTTTTAATTTAATAGTTTTCAACAGTGTCGGACCACCATACAACAGCTATAGCCAATCTAGGTCAATAACATGCGATTAAAATGTTTCATGAGTTAAAAATATTTATTGAAATAAGCTCAAAATTTTTATAGAAATGGATTTTTATAACTTCTCTAGTGTTTATGTTATAAGATTAGATTAAGTGGTAAGATATTTTATCTAATTTGAATTGTGTTTTTATGTGTGTGTAAATTTTGTGTGCAACTGAGAAAAAATAATGTCTAGAGTCAAGTAGAACTACAAAAGATACCAAAATTATCTCTTAAAAGTTTTAACACTATCCTATTTTTTTTTGGACATGATTCAAATTCAAGACATTGATTAAATTAAAAGAGACTTGAATCATCTCATTCAAATAATCTTGAATAGTTAATTTAGATCACCATCATATATAGTATATAATTGATTGTTTATGAATTTGTTGCAATCACAATTATTGTATACGGACATTTATAACCCTGATTTACATTGTAATTATGTATAGAGAAGGGTGTTGTGTGTTAAGAAGAAGTTTGGTTAATTTGTTTAGTTGGGTCCATGTCAAGTCCAACAGCAATTGTTGTGCTGGTTTTGTTTGGAAATGAGCTCACAAAACTACAAATTTGGCTACTAAAGGTAGACGCGATTGGCATGGCAGATTCCACTCAATTTTTTTGGATGTTTTTTCCCAATCAATGATATTGTTTTTCAGAGAATGAAGTTTCCATCATTCCATGTGATTGTGATGTACATTTATTTACAAACAAGAATTACAAAAGAGATCTAGACTATTTAAAACAAACTAAAAAAAATACAATTAAACTTCAATTGAGTTCAATCTTGAATGTGCACCAAAGTTACACAATTCTTTGATTACCTGTATCATAAAGTTATAGAACAAAATAAAAATGAATTTGTAATAAAATAAAATGAAAAATCAATCCAATATTATATAAACTAAATAGTGATCAAATTATTTGAATTGATGACAATTATATTGTGAGAAATTAAGAAGTATTCATAGATGATTATTATAAATTTTCGCCAAAAAAATTATTATCATAATTTAAAAGTAGGGAGTATTGTGATTTATTAAAATATACTATCTATTAAATCAATTTTAAAATCTTTCACTTATTAAAAAATATATATGTTCCTATAATTTCATCATTTTTTATATTATCTTTAAATTTCAAATAAGAAATTAATGGGAGTAGTTTTAAAAATTGAGATGATGAGGATTAAATGCCAAAAGTGCAATTCCATTAGTACGTACAATTCAATAAGAAAAAGGTATGTAATAATCCAAAAGATATCCTAAAATAATGCACCACTGTGTAGAAGGAATATACAAAGCAGGATAAAGTATAATCACCCAAATAAATACAAATAATTTATTTATTTATTTTTTAATAACTAATATAAAAAATGTACATGTAAAATTCAACTTAACAATATCATTATTTATAAGTTAAATTAAAATTTAAATACTAGAAATGAATTATTTAATTTGAAAGAAAAAGAAGAGAGTAGGAGCATCACTCATCGTCCAGCTGTTGGGAATGATTGACTTCACCCATTCACAAATCATTAATTGATGAGCACGAAAGCTCAATGAAACAGAACGACTAATGTCGTTTAGGGGGAATGTCATGTGATTGTGAGCCCCAACACCTTAGTGTGTGTATATATCACCCTATAAATCTAATTAAATCTCTCACTATATATATGTATACATGTATGTAATTCCACAAATACATATCTATTGTCTACTATAGTGGTATATACACCTGAAATTGGAGACATGCGAATGAAATGGATTGAGTTTCTTTTAATTTATTCAGAAGTTTTAGATAATATTAAAATTCATGACAAAAAATGTTACCGTCAATTATAACTCTATTCAATTTAAGATATTAATCTTTACAATTATCTATGAATGATAATCAATATACAACAACTAAAATAGGTTTATTGTAGTAGCTATATAGGTTGTGGGGGTGGTAATAGACCCACACACACGTGCATATACGAGAGTGGTCCATTGAAAGGAATTTTGTATATGCATGGCTAAGGTCAACATCTTAATCATGGAGCCATTATTTGGTTGGATTGAAGCATCCTCACCACTTTCATTGCTCAGATATAATAATTGTTTTCTAAATTTTCCATCTTTGCTTTTCGTGACCGGAGAGATATAAAAGAGAACGTGGTATAAAACAAATATTTCACGATCGAACAACATAGAGATCCTTTTTTTTTTTTGACAAAATCAACAAATTATTTTCTGTCTTTCATATTAGCCATTTAATATCTTTGATCAATCCATTTTTTCCAATAAATATGGTCAGTCTTAGGACAAACAGTCAAACAGCAAGCACATCAACAATAACCTTGGGTCAATTAATTTAAGAGTTTAATTGATGGTTCACTTTTTTTTTATACATGCATTTAGTTATATCTCATCACAAAGATACTTGTAGAGAAATTTTATGAACTACAATAAAGTGGCGTAATAATGAGATATTATTAAATGTACATGTAATATTTTATATTAACTATATATATATATAAGTTAAATTTTTAATATAATAGATCATTTCACTTTACACTTTCCCTTCCACATTTTTATTTTTCATTTTAACTAGCTGTGATTTTCTCTCAGAATTCGTTAAGAAAATATGATTGCAGCTTCATCTCGTATGTGTGCACATACCTAAAAACAATGATGCAAATCATTGAATGGAATTACAACAATTGCTCTATACTGAAATCCATAAATCCATCGAACAATGGGCCAAATGAAAATTAATAATAAATTTTACATAGAATTAAATTACAATTGTTAGTTTTCTATTTAAGAAAATAAAACATAATACTTGATAATATATAAATAAATAAATAATATGATACATGATGATTATTAAATAATATGTAATAATACGTAATATATGTAATAATAGTTGAATAATATATGTATAATAAATGATTATTATTATAAATTAATATAAAGCATATCTAGGTAATTTTACGTGAGAGAGAGGGAGGGGCTCAATCTATCTACGTAAATCTGTCTCTAAACAAGATCAACAAATAATACAATCGAACTCTTAAGTATGACGTAGGTGTACTTGGAAGCTTCTTTTTCTAACCTCACATTTATTTTAAGAGTACCTTTTAAACAAAAACACAATTTTAAACAGTGTGAAACGAACACATGTAGTTTTCTAAAACCTAAGGAATAAAAATAATTTCCAATGTAGAGTACTTAGCTTTGTTGAACGTGTGTGTTAGCCATGTGCATCACATGTAAAAGTCCAAGATAGCACGGAAATATGCTAGAAAGAATTATGGAAATATACACAATATATATAGCATAATCTTTATAAGATTTATAGGTGTATCCCATTCCCATACTTAACACTCCTACCCCACAATTCAGTATTTATCATTCTCTTGTGTTTTTTTGTCTGAGTAAGTTTGTCGAAAACTATTATTTTTTTATAAATAATAGTTGTTTGTCCACAATAAATAGTCATTTATGATGCTTATTTCTTCAAATATACACTTCAAATAGTAGTTCTCCGTGAACAAAAAATATATTTGTTAACCGTAAATTGCTGTTTATGAAATACATTAAAAAATATAAATTAATAATTCAAATTTATTTTCACAGATAGATATTAATATTATTAGGTTATACACTATATTTTAATTTGAAAATTAGAATTGTTCACCGAATTTTTAATAGTAATTATATAATCTCATTTATAACAAAAATATGAATTATAAACTGAAGAATAAAAAAAAAAGGTTCAATTTAGTGTAAAACATGCCGTTTACAATAACATTTTTAATAATTGTAAACAAACTATAGTTTACTGTGAACTAATTATTATTTTTCATTTGAAGTTCATTTTATAGTTAAGAACGTGGAAAAGAAATGATGACAATATTACAAAATTATACGGTAGGTGAAGATTTTGTCTAAAATTCTGTAGAATAATAAATATTAATTAAAATATTATAATTAAAATTTATAAAAATTATAGTTTTTTTGTTAAAACTTCACCCAATTCATACACAGTTGACAAATTAAAAAAAATTTAGAATTTTAATTCACATAAATTTTATAATTGTTAATTTAGAATTTTAATTCACATAAATTTTATAATTTTTACAATTCATTTAATTGAGACAAATTTTTAGAGCTTCATCACACAATTCACACATATAAAAAGCAAAATGAGATAATATGAAGGGAGAGCGCATAAAGAGATACAAGAATAGAAGAGCTTGGGTGCAGAACGCCAACGGTGGCCGCGAAATAGAGTTCGAGACGAGAGAACTAGAATTCAATATAGTATTTAAAATCATTTTATTTATTTCAAATGAAATGATTTAATTTTCTCCAAAACTTTGAATATATATTTTTGGTTTTAGAAGAGAATCGTTTAAAAACGACTTTGCATATATTTTAGTCGCGCATCATATTAAACAATTTAATATCTTGGTTATAAACTTCAAAAATGTAAGGTTTATAATTAATGCCTTGGTATTAAAAATTTAAATGCTTATAATTAAAACAAAACATGGCATATAGAAAGTTATTTTTTGCTGTAAAATTGTATGCACATAAAACTGCAGATATAATCAGTTATTAATCTCAAAACAAAACAAAACATGGCATATATAATATATCTCAAGATACATATATATTTTACATTGATAATTAAGGACTCACAAACAAATCAAATAAAAAAATTGAAAAACTGATATTATACATTTGTTTGATATGTTTGCAAATTATGATTAATTATTAGTGTAAAATAATTTAGTATTGAACTTTTATAGTATTTATCATTTATGATTAAAACAAATCATAACTTATAAAAATAATGCTATAAAGAATATTTTGTATATAATAATAATAATAATAATAATAATAATAATCAAATATTAGTTTATATTTGTTAGGCTTAAATATAATTTTGGTTATTTATGTTTTATTAAATATTCGTTTTAGTCTTTTATATTTTTTTTATTTAAATATGTTTTTTTTCTTTAAAATTATATAAATGTTTTAATTTGGTAATTGTAAGTTTTTTTAGTTTGATTAACATTCTGCTAAATATAATTTCATTTTAAAATAGTTATTCTATCTAATTTTTGTTATAAAAATTATAATACAATTAAAATGTAATAATCATTATAATCTTTTTCTTCGCTGATGATACTTGTTGGATAATAATGAGTTCTAGAATTAGCTCTCGGATAATGAATTGACTCTAGATTAGAGTTTTTCTTGTTGATACGGAGATTAAGAGATTCTAAAGGAGTAAATAAAAAAAGTCCAAAAGTCGAAATATAATTTAGTTGTAGAAAGAAAAATGACATATAAAAAACTCCAAGTACTAATCCTAGACCTAATAATGAAGAAGAATGTGCGATTTATGTTTTTTTAGAAGAAAAAAAAATGAAATATTTAAGATTAATTTTATTTTAAAAAAATATTATAATTTAATTATATTTTAATTTTTTGAGTTAAAATATAATTATGTTATAATATCATTATAATTTTTGTAATAAAAATAAGATGGAATGATTATTTTAAAATAAAATTATATTTGCATGAATTTTAACAAAACAAAAAAACTTACGAAAATAAAAATAAAAATAAAAAATTATAATTACAAAAATCAAATATATATTTACATCTATTTTTTAGACTCTTTCAAATAGTTGTATAATTATTATCATGATCGGTTAAAGTTTAATCTAATCTCCTCTGCGTTACTTTTTATTTTCTAAACTCTAATTGTAACTCCTCTACAAAGAGACAATATTGTTTGCTACTAATATTTCCCTCTCCTTACAAGTTAACCACTGACAGTGACGTTTATCCATAAAAAAAATAGTGAATGTTTGTGCTGCGTATGCACTATTGACACCTTTTATATAAATAATCCCATGCCATTATTCCTAATTGTGCATCTAACAGATCCAGAGAAATAAGGAAACTGGGCAGTAAGAAACATTCACTATTTCTGGTCATTTATACTACAAAATGTTAATATTCGTTTTGGTAAAAGGAACAAACAAAATGTGATGCTACAACAATAAATCATTCAGAAGGCTCAATGTACGTCTAATCTATTACTGGGTTTGTGGAATTGGTCTGTGATGTCTAAATAAACTTCTTATTGCGTAATACAGCAAGGGTTCTTCCATTTAAAATCCATTTTGTGATTTGACAAGATCCGTCACAAGATCCATATACAAATGAACGGATCTAGAAACAAAAAAGGAATATAAGACAAAGAATGAATCACCTCCGACATCATGTTGTGCATTCCAACTTTTAACAGAACCTTTGGACACGCTTGTGTGGTTCATATCCACATTTCCAAGTCACAGAAACATTCTAACAGGCTGGCTATTGTTAGTCTCCTGTCTCTGTACATTGAAAAACACATGAAAATCCATATGAACAATCTAAGAAGATTTCAAAATGAATTCGTATTCTGAGAAGCCCCCGAGGAAATAAAGGGAGTCACAGTCGCTTGGAAGTTTGACATTCGCGTTATATGAACAATCTTTGTCACTCTCAAAATGCATATGTACATGATAATTCATTAGTCACTTCCACTGCTTACTCTATCTGAAAGCAATAAATTAAAGGAGGGAATTAAATTATGGACACATACAACTCAAGGCATCAATGGATATATAAATAAGGAAGAGTTATCAAAAACCTGATGTTCGTTTCCCTTCCATGGCTTCTTTCTTCTCTTGGCAACTTAAACAAAGGAAAGGTCCATCCCAGGGACGCAATTTTCCTGGTTTATCCGTACCTTCATGTACTGAAATACCCTCCCCTGGTTTAATCTCTATTTGACACACCGCACACACGAACAACTTGAACATGTTGCAGAGTGGATATTTTGTTTCAAACCTGCAGCTCGGACAAAGATGTTTCCATGTCAAGAGATACAAATAGAGAACAAGATGCAAACGTTAACAACGCTAATAACATAATCAAACCTTTCTGAAAGCATAGCAGATCCTTCTTCGTATAGTTCCTGTACTATATCTGGCTCAACGTATTCTTTTTCAATATATGGTGACTGAGAGGATTTTTTGCGAAAAATGGCTTTCAACATCCCTTTTACCGGTCTCTTTAGTGTTGGTACAGAAGTAGGTGGCTTCTCCTGGGGTAATATATCAACCACGATGCAGGTTGTGTCATCTCTAAGTCCCTTTGCTTGCAGAGATTCCTGAAGAACGAAAAAGCACAGGAACGGTTGAAATAAGTTAACACATAAGTGACATTTGTGCCAAGGTGAAACTAGAAGATTCAAAGATTATTCAAAGGATGTCTATCGAGCATACTTTTACAATATGTGGTGCGGCAGCCTCCGCTGACATGCCACGACAACAATCGAGGACCATTTCTGCAGTTAGAGCATCCCAGACTCCATCACTGCAGATAATAAGCCTACCTCCAGCAGTGGAAAGCTGTATAAACCGAAACAAAAGGAATTAGAATAATTAAGACAAAAAGGTCTTGTCAATTTCCTAAGAGGTTAGGGCTAAAAAGTATTCAGTATATTGCTGTAAAGAAGCTATCTGTAACTGTGATACAGAGATTAAAACAACATGAAACAAAAATAAGCCCTATATTGCTGCATGTGCAAGGGATATCATTGACTGACCTTCACTTGCTTTACATATGGTATAGGGACAATAAATTCGCCAACATCCATATCACCAATGGATCGAGAGAGACACAAGCCACCAGGCCAACATCTCAACGGACCAACCTATAACAGTCATTAACCTAGTCAAGAAAATAAATTTGATACAAATACAAATTTCTCCTACAAAAATATTAACGAATCATGACAGGAGATAATCTAAATATTATCAAATATAGCCAGTACAACATCAAAAGTGTAAACAATTTTCTTAAAAGATTATAAAATTTAATGACCTAGGCCTATATGATGAGTAATTTTAAGTAAAAAGACATTATCCTATTACTAGCATCAATTATCTAGCCTCTTGATTCTCTATGGTACGACTGACCTAATTTACTTTTGACTATCTGTTTATGTAGTTTATCTTTTAAAGCATCGTATACAAAGGAAATAAAAAATAGTATTACAAGAGACATCAAACCCATTCTACAAGCCATTGCTTTGTTGATTTTAGTAGTAGTAGTTTTTATTGTTTTTTTTCTTGGGCCAATACCATCAGAGATAAAAAGGGATAAGTTTAATGGAAATGTACCTCTGCACCTCCACCTGTATTTAGCCGACCAACTTCACCTCCACTAGAAGTGATGCGCACCCTCCTGTGGAAGAAAAAGGAAGGATGAGACTTTATTTCAATGTAACAGAGCAATTCCAGACAGTTGCTCACCAAAATATTCCACTAAAAACTTACTCCTCTTTATTGGTTTCTAGTCGATGATCTGCTGACAAGTCATGACTCCCACCTTCAGAAGGTTCAAGTACGCAACGGGAATCACCAACTGATGCAACTGTTATAACCCATCCTTCTATAATCACAAAGGTTACAGTTGTTCCGGATGTCCTTGCTGTAAAAGTGAAGATAATAAATTTGCATATCAACATATACCTTAAGAAAAAAATAACAAAAAATTCATAAATTCAGAGGTACAAGAATTTATGAACTTTTCATAATTTTGACATTCTGAATTACACAGAGGTAAGAAAAATATTATCAAGGTTTCACAATACCAACATATTCAACATGCATCAACCTGTTTTTTTTCTTCCTTTATTCTTTAAATTTTTACTCTGAGAATTGGAAATAAGTTCCTTTGATACTATGATTACGTTATTTATATGAAAAATTCCAGATGGAATTTATGAACTTGCCTCATAAACAAATATTTAATGGAGGCAAGATCATGTAATTATTAGCCATACCTTTCTGTTGAAAATCTTTATCCGTTTTTACAAAGCCAGCAACCAAAGCTCTCGGCAATGCTGCTACCCACTCATCTCTGTTGAGATCTGGAGGAATGGCACATAAAACATTGTTCAGAAGATTCTCCTTGGCATAAATAGCAGCAGCAGATCCATTGTGCCCATCAAATAGCTGTAAATTTTCTGCATCAGAAAATGCAACAAGAGAAAAAAAACATACCCAAGTAAAGAAAGATATGGCATTATTCATCACCGCTTAAAAGGCCACACCATTCTCGATAACCAACTAAAAAAAGTGCATTAGGAGAAATCACAATTCAGTTGCTTTCTAAAAAATAACTCAGCAATATGGCCCTCCATTTAAATAGAAGCATTATACACAATTCACTAAATTATTTCGCGTATAGACCATTTAAAAATCTGCAATGAGCTAAAAGGCAAATAAATCATAGAATCAAATTTAAGTTAATTTGTAAGTCAACAACATAGTAGTTCAGTTTCTTTTCACCAATCATTTACTTTTCTCAATCATCATGCCATGCCAAAAGCATAAGACATAAACACATTGACTTTTGAAACCCCCCAATCGCACAAATATTTGCCGATCGATTAAAATACAATCCATCACATGGGAATTTAAAAACCAAAAAAAAAAAGCATGATTTGTTGAATTTATTTAGAAAGAAACATACCCCAAAAACAGAATAGGTAGAAACACCATCTGCCACAACTCTTTGGCATTCGGTCTTTAGTAAAATGAAATCCTCTCCTTTCTTGTTCTCACTAGCTTGGCCATAAACAACTACCATATCAGGTTTCTCGATTTTCTCGTTCGCCAATTCACGCTTCAAGAGAACCGAAAGGGGAACGGATTTTTGGTGTTCACTCCGACCAGACATTGTTCCTTCCGATCAACCTTAATTTCTTCAATTCAAGACAAAACGAGATTCCTCAACAACACGTTTCGCTTCAATTTAATTCTTCACGAAATCGTTTCTTCGGTTACAACAAAATCCTAAATTACAAAATGAATCAACAATGATAAATATTAACAGCACTAATTCCGACGCTACTATAGCATTTTTATTATGAAAAGAGATTGCAATGTACACCTTCAGGTTGTGTGTACAATGCAATGGAGAAAAATGAAATTATAAAAACGGTTATTTTAATGAGTTCGTTAGTTAGTTAAATGAATTGGAAGTTGGTTGAAAATGCGAAGAAATAGGAAGAAATAGAAAAATTACTTGAAAATGGAACAAAAACAGGTTAAGAGTAGCGATCAGGCGCAAAAGTATTGAGATGCGTTGAAATGCCGTGGTTGAAAAACGTTGATCGGTTCTGCAAAACTTGCATCGTTGAGAGAGAGAGAGAAAGAGAAAGAGGTTCTGAGATATAAAGGCAATAAATAAAGCACAAAATGAACGAAAGAAAGAAATAATGCTTTTTTTTTTCTTTGCCTAGAAAAACGAGATAAATAAACAGTTAAATTCATTGACTCCACCAAACGCATCGTTTCTTTTCTCGGCGCGAGCTGTTTTTTGGAGCCAGCCAGCGACCGTATAATCATAGAATGAATGTATGATTATTAATCTAAAGATCTTCTTACTCATTACATTGATAAAATAATTTATATTAGTTTCCCTTCAGTATTAATATAGATCGAATTCACCATATACAAATTCAATTATTTGTTTTTTTAATATTAAATCAAAGAATTGAAGTTTGCTCATACTATTATTATAACTATATATACTACTTTTACGTCATCAAATTTATTTTGTATTATAATAGTGATAAACATATTAAAAGTCAAATATTTTTTATAATTATTTTTTAATGTGAATGAAATAAATAAAAATCACACTTATGAAAGATGAAAAAAGTATTATTTAATATTATTAGTATTTTTGTACAACTACTCCCTAGTACCCTCAACTTCATTCACCAATTCAATTTATGATTCCTTGTTTTGTGTATATAAAATTCATAAATACTTCATTTGATTATAAATACAAACAAAAATTAAAATGCGTGTGATGTAAAATTTAGATAAAATATATTTTAATTTTAATTTATATTTATATTTTTCGCCTCAAAACTTAGAATTCACTGTTCAGTTTTGAATTTTTATTTTATAAAAAATTATCCTTAATTTTTTAGTCATGTTAACTAAGTATATTTGTTATGTATACAAATGTAAAATATTTACATTAAAAAATTAAATATAAAATTTGAAAAAACTAAATACAAACTTTTCTTATACTTATTTTAAAACTTTTCTATATACTTTTGATATAATTTTTCTCTTACTTTTTACTCTGTTAAGAAAGCAAAGAGAATGGAGAGTGAAGGCTTCCCAACTCCCAAGTATAGTCTATCTAGCTAAAGTAAAAGTAAAGTGATAGCATCGGGATATCCATATTGGCCCACAGACAGATAATTATTTGGGTTCAACATTTTCTTTTTGTATTTTCTTATCCACACAAGCTGATTGGCTCATCATCTCATACAAATTGCTAACAAAAGGCTTTTAATAGCTCATTTTCTTCTTTTCTAAAAAAGAATCATGCTCTCAATAATAAAAATATTCTAGTTCTTTTTTCCGAAACAGGAGGTTATGCAACTTCCGCTGGCAATTGCCCGAAAGTAGTGTACACTAATTGGAGCATACACGATGGTGATTTTTTATTGGCAAGTGCTAATAAGAGCTTTAAATATACATTTTAATGAATTAAATATAGAAATTTTATTTTAGAAAGTGTGTATTTAACCTTTTTTCAATGTTTATAAATTGTTTTAAAAATAGTATGCTCAACCTAAAATTTATATCTTTGATTGTTTGATATATTTTTAAATAACACTAATTAATAAATAATTTAATTTATATACAAGATTAATGTAAAGTGTTTTAATAATAACAATTAATTATAATCGTTATATTATTAATAATATTTGATTGTTGCTAAAATTATTTATAACATTAGTCACATCATTGATTTTGATTTTTTATTATACATTCAAATTAAACTTATTAGCAAAATCCTTTTTGATTTGGCTGTTTAAGTGAATACCATAGTTATAATTTTTTTTTAATATTAGTATTTAATAATAGCTTAATTTTCTAACTCAACAATTTTTACTAAATTATAATATTTTTTCTGATAATAAATATAAATAAAAATTAAAATGTATTTTGTTTAAATTTTAAATTAAATATATCATGATTTTATTTATATTATTGACCAAAATAAATAAATTTTAGCAATAATTTATATTATTATATTTCAATATCGTGGATCATTTTTTAAAATAATTCAACAAATGTGTCTGCAAAAGATAAAAAGAGATTGCCTCCAGAGCTGCATTCATCCATAGACATCCATTATTTTAATGCCTTAAGAGCTAAAATAACCCTATTGAAAATGCTCTTAGATCAATGGATGGTAACTTGATTTAAGTGACAATAATAATTAGCAAAAATAAATTAAAATTAATAATATTTTATTATTATTTTTATAAAAAATAATTAAGCTAATAAAAATTATGTATTTAATCTATAATAATATATTAAAGAGAGAGTTAATGAGAGTTGTCCACATTTGGACAATGAGAATAACTTTATTAAATTAACGTATATAATTTTTTTAGAATTTATTTATTATTTTTATCAAACACATCCTTATTAATAATATTATTTATCATAAAAAATGAAAAGTTAAATTAAATATGTTCATACATAAAAATATTTTTCACTATTTTACAATCTATGTTTTCTTATATATTTAAAAAAATAATAAAGATTTATAATTAGAGAATAGAGATGATATATAATTTAGAGTTTGTCTCTTTTAAAATAAAAAATTGATAAAATAAATAAATTATTATATTTTAGCTATCCATAATTAATTATATATATAATATCAATAATTTATTTAATTATTAATAATTAATATTATTTATTTTATTTTTAAAAATAAATTACTCAGAGTAAAATTCTTATTATTTATATATGATTCCGACCAAAACCTCTTTGATTTGGACTACCCGCAATTATCGGAGCCCCCGAGTTATTGCCCCAAGATAAACAAGTGCCGTGCCGCTTTCACATAGACGCGTCCACACTCCACACCATCGCTAAAGAGGAACAGCAGAACACCTCCTTCTCTTTCATTTATAATATTATTATATATTTTAAGATTTACTCTTTATACACTTTTTTTTATATATATAATTTGGCTCCTCGGGGATGCTAAGGCTCAAAGTTGTAGCAAATTTCAAAGTTCAAAGACATTTTATGTATATATTTATCGATGATTGACAATTGAACTCTTCATGCTGACAATAGAAATTAAATCCGTCCTTGTGAAATATAAATCAATTCATTACAAGACCAACCTTTATTTTCCTTTTTTTTTTACAAGAAAGAGTTTTCCTTGTTTTTTTTTACAAAAAATAGTTTATATAGCATTTCATTCATCATACCATTCTAATGCATAGAGCATACCAGTTTGCGTCGCCTATGTCAACAGAGCAAACGTCATGGATACAAAAATTTCTTATCCACTTCATTTTCTCTTTGATTTTTTACAGAATTATTGACACTTCATTCATATTCATTACTACTTATACACATAATAACAAAGCATTTCAAAATGATTTTAACGAGAATACATTGTCCTGTAAATCAATTTTAAATATTCGATGATAAAAATTAAAAATTTATAAGCCATATCATTAATTTCAAATTAAACTTATAAGAGGAGAGTGATGTAACAAAATAATTAAATTTTATGAGATTTTAGTATATAACTAGTTATGCAAATTGGATATATGGTTTATATTACTAAAGAAAAACTTAATTTGATATATTATTTTTATTTCTGTTTTGTTTTGCTCACTAAGTAAAAACATTGAAAATTTTATTTTGTTTTTCTCTAAATACTTCTTGTGTTTAGAACATTTTGAATATATTTAATTTTGGTTTGTTAAAAAAATATATAAAAGAAGAAATATCATATCAATCATATTTATAATATAATGTAATAATATATTAACATAATATACATACTATAAATTATAGGATTTTGCTAATAAATATTTTAATGACACTAATGACATATCTAATAGAACCAAAAATATATTTTGGATTGAAAGTCGACTTTCAAATTTTAAAACAATTAAGCATATCATCTCAAAGATAATGTTTCTATATTTGATTCTCATACAAAATGTAACGTTTACATCCCTCTTCGTGCACCAATTGCAACTTCTAAACCTTCGAATGATTCATAGTTCTTTGTATCCGAACTAGGCTTCTTAAAATGCAATGTTTGTTGGGTATTTAATTATGAGTGGTTAGTTCCACATTGACTAGGAATGGAGGTTGTATTAGATATATAAGGAAAATGACCCATACACCTAATGCCTTAAGGTTTTGAGTTGAAATGTGGTGTCTAAGTATCTTAATAATACTTGTTTAGCCCACTTGGATCAAGTCTAGCGGTGGACCAAAAAGGACTTGGTCAAGTGGTCAATAAAAAAAAAAAAGACTTGATGATCAAATGGATCAAGTCTAGTAGTGGGGACTCATAATTGAAGAGTCTTATAATGGATTTGTATATATATTTTTTCTTGCATCAAAGTTTTCACATGTACATTTGAGATGAGTTTGGAGTTTTAGTCAATGCTAGATCATATTAGATCCCTCTCAAAAGTTGACGAGAGGGGTGGACCTACTAATTAAAGAAATTATTTTTCAATATAAAAAATTTGATGTTAAATACTATGTAAAAAAGTAAGATATACATACAAATAAATACATATAATGTCACATATTGTGTCTATATTTTGATGTTTAAGTAACACAATTATGAATTTAATGGATATGTTCTTCACAATGTTATCTTTTAGATAAATTGATCAACTATGATCGTTATTTTAAGTCATGGTTAACTTTTAAAGGGAATAAATCAGTGTTTTGATATTTGAATATGTAAAACGATAACATGTGCTAGAAGTAACTAGGAAGCCAAAAGGACTTTTACATGCTTTTTGCAAGCTGTAGACACCCTACAAGTGTTGCTATCTAATCTAATATATCATCAAATTTCAAATACGCGTAGTATTCTTCTACAGTTATTCACGGAACCCCCCATCACATGTGCTATTTTGAGCATCTTGGCTATAATCAATAAAGTATTTTTTTTCCCCTATAAGTATAACATTTTGGTTTTATACAAGTCGTCCAAGAAAACATGACTTCCAATGAACGGAGGTAAAGTAGTTTGATAGTGATCATGTTGTCAAAAAGGTACATAATAATTCATCCATGATTAGAAGATATATCTCCCCCATCTTATGTATTTCAATTGGATTACAGAGCACATGATGGTGACACATTATTGGACCATGGCCCCATGTGCCCCCAGTCTGACTTCTTCCTTTGTGGTATGTGCCCCTGGTTTATCCATAAACTCAGGCAAAGCCAGCTAGCTATTTGTTGAAGTCAACAATACTTCCAGTATTTACCACTCAATCCCAAGTCTCAATTTAGTGCATGTTTGTATAAGTTCAACAAAATTAGTGTACTTCCGTAATTGCATTAAATTATATTTTAATACTTCAACAAAATTTCGGTGTTAGTTTGCTTTCGTCAAATTCAGTGTGATTTCAAACATGCACTAAATGTTTTCATAGGAATGATGAAACACTGATTTTCAAAGAAAATATTTAAGAATATAAGGGACCGGATTCAAGAAATTCCTTTGAGAGATAGCTCTATTCATTTATAGATATGCTGAAGTTCACTTCACATGTAGGACCTCAAAAAATGACACAGAAAAACACAAGTTAGACATCATACGTCAACCATACTACAACAACAAAAACTGAATCCAGGATGAGCATATTAGAACCTGCAAAACAAGAAAAATAAATAAAGGCTTTTTATTAGAGAACACCAAACAAACGTTCACTCTCATGCTACTCTGGCAGTATCCTAGAAGAAATAGTAATTAAATAAAAACCAAAACATAAATAAGGCAACGTTTCACATTTTCAAGACCCAAATAAGAACAAAGATAATGACAAAATGGAACCAACTACGAATCTGACACCCCACACACAAAATACCCACATGTCTCTTTAAGACTACTCATATGATCAAATTTTCAAATTACTATATCTTGCATCCCCAGAGGAATAAGACAGAATTTGATAAGAAAGTGGAATGAAGCCAGGCCAACTTTAGCGTGTCGAATCTAACACTAAGCCTAGGAAGCAACAAAGCAACTCAATGATTTCAAAATAATAATAATAATAATAAGAGGGGAAATTCATTCAATGTTGTAATGAACACCTATTAAAAAAATAATTGCACTTTAAAAGAATATGAATTACAAACCTAGAGGCTCGTGTATTAAAAACACTCATTTCCCATACTGACTTGAGATTCAAAAGAATTTATAAAGAATAGACACAACTCACTTTTGGATCCTATTGCAAGTCAGTTTTAAATATATACTTCAGACGTAAGTCTTCATTAACATAAACTGATAACAAGTATCAAATGAGAATGACAGTAATTTCATTCATAACCTTAATCATAAAATAACCTTCGATTAGTTTGTGTCATTTTTGATGGGTCTTCAAGCAACTTGTTTGGCCCCCCAATAGATTTGTATCCTTTAATACTTTACAGGTTTACTGCTTAATTTTTCATCTAGGCTTGTAATTCATATCTCTGAAGTTTTATAAAAAAAATACCTTCTGTTTAAAAACAACATTCCATGGGTTCGCTGTCCAAAAGGACTAGGACTAACTAACAAAACTATAGTTGACCATACATCAGCAACAAGCGATCCAAGTAGTTACCATGTGACCATACCCCAAGCATATAATAGGAAAAAAAATATTAGTATAAAGACAGTAAACTCATCACTTATGATGTGTTTTATAATTTGGTTGTGTATACCCAGAAAATAATACCTATATTAACTTTACTGCCTCCAATCTCCAACTGCAATTAACTCGAGCTATTTACCCTCTGAAGGACTATTCACTCTAATAATGTACACCTGAAAAAAAGTTATAGCAACCGCACTATTCAATGATTAATATATCTAGAACATAGTGATTGCTAACTATATGAATTCATGTTTCAGAAAACAATATTGAATTTGCTAAGTATTTTTACATTCATCTTTTATTTTGATTCATTCTATTTAATTGCCACTACAAGTGCTAATATTACTGTGTTTAGATCTAGGTTTTAAAAACATAACCGACCAGACAATTCAACCAGTTGAATCGTGAACCAACATTCTGTATGGTTTGGTTATTTGAGAAACCGTGACTCAGAGGTCTCACCAGTTCGATGTCTGACTTATTTTTTAAAACATTGGTTCAGATAGATCATAAGGGAAATAGTTAACAAAGATAATCAATAACTATATGGTCTTGGTCTTGCCAATGGATGTCCTAAAGTTACTTAGCGAAGAATTAAAAAAAAAAAGGCAAAAATTACAACATTAAATACATTATTTATTTATATTGTTTAATTGTTTTTTTAAAACATTTTTTCAGTTTTAAATTTTTAATAAGTAGCAACCCCCCATAACTTTTGAAATACCTATCTATAATGCTTTATACTTAGTAACAGAACATGAACGGAAAAATGCTTTGGTATATTATAAAGATTACAAAAGGAGGTCAAGAACTCCATTATCAATCACATGCATGTTAGCATGATTAGCGTGATATCATGAAGACCAGTAGCATGAATAAATAATGGGGAACGAGTTAAACACCAAGGCATGAATGAGCAATAATCAAAATTTAGTCACCTTGAATACAGTGCGTTTAACTAATTCAAAAATTAAAGCGTCACCATCAGCAAGCTTATGAGCAATAGCAAAACCTCTCCATCCAGCGCTAAGTCCAGTTTTTTGAGCCAAATATGTTGTTGGATACTCATCCCCATCCTCATCAATCAAAGTCATCATTTCATCCCGTATTGGAAGGTTTTTCTTGCAGAAATGATTTGGAAGGCCCTGTTGTCAAGAATTACCAAAATGATTAACCAAATATAAAGCGCAGCTTTAAGAAAAAGATATATTAATTCAATTCGGAAGTTGGTTGTGACTTATTGATAGTTATAATTTAATTTATTTGTACAAGACTCCAGCTAAGCTACGTTGTTTAGCCATGGTTAATCTGCGTTGAAATGATATAATTTGATTCACACGAGTTAAGCATCCCAGACATAATTTAATTTTGAAAAATAATTTTTGTTGTAAAGGAGCACAAAATGTTTATAAACCTCCAAAGTGCTAGTTGGCATTCAAAGCCTTATTCCCTTAAAAAGCTTTGGAATACTTTCAAAACATACAACATACCACATATTTCAAAAAGTTTTAAGGAAAACATTAGTGAAAACCTGGGAAAAAATAACTACTTTAGGCTACCATCATGGATTCGAATGTGTTGAAACTGTATCTTTTAAACTTAAATGAGACTTGGACTAATAAAACACAAGACATAAGATACAAGTCTGAAACAAACTTTATAAACTAAAATACATAGGTTTACATTAGAGGTGTACCAATCACACTACAACATCACAGTTCTTGCAACGTACATTAGAGGTGTCAACTAATTCATGAGTGTTCCAGACATTTTGTCATAATGTCGTACAAACAACCCAGCATATTTGGCATAATAGGATGGGACAAATATTAATAGCTGTAGCAGAACTAACAAAAGACTTGTTTTTATCCACTGAACCATCTTTATGAGGTCTTCAATGACAAAGATTGGTTAATTTCAAATTGATTTAAGTCTCGTTCCATGTTTCATATGTCAATTTTCTTCCCATAGACTGTTAGAGAATCAGCCAAATTCATTCCTGACTTTGCATAATCAATGTAGATTATTCCATCTTTCATCAAATACATAACATATCTCTTAATTGATTATGCCTATTTTAATCATTAAAATTCTTATTATCTGTAATGAGTAATGCAGCTTGCCAATCACACTTACCAACTCTAATGATAAGGAGTGGGAGCAAATAATCTAACGTAGGTGGGGGATTGATCGATTGAGATGTAAACACTAAACAAGCTTTTGTTGAACATTTTCTTTGTATTTGATACCTAATGTTATCAATAACTAGTTTTAAACCCCTAGTAACATGCATTGGACAATGCAGAGAAAAATCTCAAGTTTATAAAACCAATGTTTCAAAACTTAATTTTGTTATATCATGAAAAAAGAATAATAAAATATTAAAAGTTAGTTGTCAGCGATCCTGCAAACGTGCAGAGAAAAGACAGTTTGCTTTAGAAAGCACAGTTATAATTGTTCACTAACACAAAAGGTTCGTGTACATTAAAAAAGATATAAAAGTTCAATACTAGTATTACTTTTCACTCGAAAAAGAGTAGTATAGGTTTTCAAAATATAAAGAAAGAAAATGTAATTTGAACTTTAACTCACATTTAAAATTAATATTCTCCCTCTTAATTGCTATTTTTGAAGAGGTATCCTATTTTAATTAAAGGGAGTTGGAAGAGTGTAACCGTTGATGTGTAGTAAATGCCAATCTACCCCCAACATAAGCTTCAAATTAATGGACTGATGCCAATCTACCCCCAACAACTTCCATTGAAAAGCATTAAAATCAATAACTAAAGCAGCAATTTAATTTTCACTTATGAAATGCAAAGATGTGTTCAATCAAGCAAAGCCCCATTTTGTGAAATAGCATAGCTTAAAGTGAACAGACATGAAAATAGGCAACACAATTCACAAATACTTCCATTTAAATTACCTTGCAAATTGTAAATTTATAATGATGATGCAAGTATGCAACCCCATTTCAAAAGCCACAACAATAAAAAAAAAAAAAGTGAACTTGAATCAACAAAAACTAAAACTCAAAAAATGTATGAAAAATTCAGAATAGATATATATATTACCAGCCAGAATCCACCAGTGACGTGAGATTGGAGCATTGATTTAATAAAAATAGGATGTTTAGAATTCAAATCTGACTGCAACTTATCTGCTTTCTCCAATGCCTGCTCTCTAGCTTCATCTGAGGCATATACCCTCTTTGAATAATCCCTATAAATATTATAACCTCCTCTGTATGCAACAAAAAACAAATAGAAATGTAATTCCACAATATAATATTTGGTTAAATAAATTTTTAATCCCTATAAAATTTATAAAAAAAAAAATTTTAATCCCTGTGAAACAATTCAAAACTTTTTAGCCCTTTTTTTTTTCTTCACTTTTAGTGTCTATTTTAAAAGCTTTTGTAAATAACTGATACTTTTGACCTCTAAAAAATGTCAAATAAGGACTAAAAGTAAATAATAATTTGAGGGATAAACGTGAAAGGTGATAACAATAAAAATACTGTAACGAGAAAGTTTGGGTGAAAAGAAAGAACCTTGAAGTTCTATTTCTAGGTATTATAACGCGATCAATAAGAACCTGTGAAGAGAAATAAGAAATGAAATTAGGTTAGAGAGAAAGAGAAAATTGATAGAAGAAATGAAGAAGGTGAGTTTTGTGAGTTACTTCTTTGTAAATGGGAGCGGGCAAGTTGGCGACACGGCCGGATCTTCTGACAACAACAAGCTCTTTCTGGATGATGCGAGGTTTCGACTGTTTACCAAAAGAGAAGAAAACCATGATGATGGAGAGAATGAAAAGTAGAGAGAGAGAGAGAGAGAGAGAGAGAGAGAGAGAGAGAGAGAGAGATTTGTTAGTAATACTGACCGGTGAGGGTTTTTTAATGGGAGAAGATGATTGGTGAAGAGATAAGGAGAGCTGAGGAAGATTAAGAGCTTCCATTCTCTTTCGATTTTCTTCCATTCTTTTGCGACGACTTTCTTCATATGATGATGATACCATTTTAATTTTCAACAACACTCTCAGCTTTCGTTTATGTGCTGCTCTCTCTGTGTAAGTCTACTCAAAATCAAAATGGCGTTGCTTTGCCAGTCGACCGTTGGGTTTGCACTTCCCTCCTCTCTCTCTCTATATATATAATACAATACTGTCATTTATATCTATATTTATATCTATGTAGGAATTTCTAATTCTAATTTTCATCGTATTTTTTTAATATAATTTTTTTGTCATTCATTTCATTTTTAACTTTTTATTAAAATTTAAAATTACAAAGAAGATTAAATTTAAAAATATATAAAACAATATTGACACTAAAATTTAGATGAATGGATATTAATAAAAACTAAAACAAACATCTAAATAAAATTAATATTATACATTAAAGTTTATTTACTGATACACACAAACCAATATTCCTCTTAATAATAAAAAGTTTTATTTTTAAATATTTCAACTGAATTTATAAAGCCACAGGGTAAAAAAATTGTACATTCAATTATATTACATAATTATTATACAAATATGATGGTGAAATGTGACTTGAGATGTGTACAAAAAAATATTATATTAATATCATATATAAATTAATAAATTAAATTTATAAAAAATAGAAGGAAAAAAATTAAACTCATTAATTAAAGTCAAAATGGCTTTATATAGATATTTAATCACGCCTTTTTATAATGACGCATTCTTGTTATTTGTCCTAAAATATATGAATGGTTTAAATATTTTTTAAAATACAATTTTTTTTGTCAAAAACTGGATATATTTAGTCAATATTTGATACTATTTGGTATAATTGACATTGATTAATAGATGTATAAAAAAATGTTTGATATCTAATTTTTTTGTTTCATAAAATATTTCAAACCGGTAATCATGTTTCAGATATTATCGTAGATTTAAACATTAAACCATTGTATCATATGAGATTGTCTTTGTTCATAAAAATATAGATATAATTTTTTTACTTTCATAAATTCATTAATAAAATATAAATATAAGTTTGATACTCTTTCATACATTAATTAATAAAAATGTAAAAAATATTTGATATGTAATTTTGTTTTAATATTAAATATTCCTTACTCTATTTAAATAATACTCGTTGAATTTGTATTTAGAAGAAAAGAAATATGAAGTTGTTTGTGAGATGACAAATTGCGGTGGTGCATCACGCTACCAATATGCTCCACGCTTGGCAGTTTGCACACCAAATTGCGGCCTATTGTCTAGCAGTAGCAAAATGCTAGCATTCCATGGAGACTTCTACAAGCTCTTAGATTATTTCTATTTGCCTTCAAAGTGTTATACTCGAAAAAGATTGTAAACAGGTGGCTCATAAATTGCATAAATTGCACGAGTGCGGATCTTTGCTTCAACCGTATAGCAACTTCAAAGTTGTTTTTACTAGGCAATCAACTAATTGCAGTGCCCTTTCTCTTGCCGGAACATCTATCTCTTATGCTCCTCATTGTACTTTTTATTCTTATAGCTAATGAATCTATCAGCTCAAACTGGTAAAAAACGGAGATAATATTGTGGTTTCATTAAGACTGAACTTTTTTTTAAAACAATTTTCAGATTGTATTATTGGTCTTGCGAAAAGTGATAATACCCTATGAAGTAGTAGGACATGGCACTAATATCTTATTAATCCCAAGTTCTTCAACCAGAGTAGTACCTCCGCAATCCCTTCTCTCAGGCTTCTGGGCTTATAGTCTAGCTCCCTTTTAGCTTTCTCGCAGGAATACTGCCACTGATGTCTTAAAACATGCACCGTCTGATTCAATATTAAAAACACAAAAATGAGAACAAGGAAGATAATATGCTTTATTAATTTGTCTGCTAACAATTTCTAATATATAATTTGGATGCATGAAAAACAAACTGTAGAAAGGAAGCTTACCGGTGGACTAATGAAAGGTAACGTTCCAGTGATTCGAGAGTATAAAACTAACAACCACCCATACGCTTCAATCACACACAAAGGGATTCTAATCATTGGTTTTCTAGTATTAGCGATCACAGCAGCCATATCAAAAACTTGATTAAACGATGCATTTTCACCCGTGAGTAAATACCTCTCCCCAATTTGTCCCTTTTTCATCGCAGCAATGTGCCCCTCCACCACATCATCAACGTGACTGAACGAATATTTGTCATTTCCATTGCCTATGTAACCAGGTAATCGACCACTTAATCGTTCTACAAGCTGACAAAAAAACAAACAATATTTCATAATGGCCCAATGTAATTATAATAAATTCATCATGATACCAAACATATATGCAATCATCATTTCTCATTGAATTAATTCTAAATAATTCAAACTTTTTTTTGGTGATCTTTTTACATCAATTGGGTGATCCAAATAACTCAATTTTTCTCTCAACTATATTTCTCTTTTGTTGGATTCTATCATGCTTCTCAATGTTTCTCAAGACACCGTGCATCTTTAGAATCAGAGTTAGAGTATCACAAAATCTCAGTCAGAGTAGTGCAGCCAAATCCACAGTCAATTCAAATTCAAACATGATGTACAAAACAAAACACAAAAAGAAATGAACCGGTACCATCTTTGCAACAACGTTTCCTGCAGTGACTTTACCAGGTCCATAAATAACCCCAGGATAAAGCAACACTATTGGCACACCCTCAGATGCAGCTTTTAGTGCAATTTTATCTGTTGTAACCTTTGATTTCTCATATTCCGTGCAGAAAAATTTCTCATGATGAACCTATAATTCGGATTTTGAGAAACAAACACATAATCACAATCACAAAATCTAGAAGAAAAACAAAAATAAAAAATCGAAATATTGATTGGTTTGTACTTGATTCTCATCGGCAATGGTTCCATCGGTTGGTCCAAGCGCGAAAAACGATGACGTATATATGAGTTTCTCCACCGTCTTGGTTTGCTTCACTGCTTCCAGCACATTCTTCAAACCTTCAACGTTGACCTAATTGAATTAACAGAATAATAGGATTAAGGAAAATTTGAGTTATAGATGAGGGAAAATTAAGGCTCTTACGGTGATGAATTTAGAGGGATCGGGGAGCCAGGGTTCAACGAGAGCGGCGAGGTGGAAGATGATGGAGCAGTCAGAGAAAGCGGAGAGGAGAGAGGAAGAGTCGGTGATGTCACCGTAGACGATTTCGGATGAGGGAGGAAGGGCGGAAAGATCGCTGGTGGGTCTGACGAGGACCTTAATGGAGTAACCTTGTTGGACGAGGGCGTTGCAGAGCTTTCCACCAACGTAACCGGATGCACCGGTCACCAATACTTTCTTCATTCCTCTTTTACTACCAACTTAATGTTCCACTTTCAGCTTCTCCTTTTCTTTTTCTTCAACTCTTCAACATTGTTCCTTTTCTTGTCTTCCTCAATATATTCCACTTTCATAAGTATACCAACGTTAGAATTACTTAACTAATTAAAATTTTTTTTATGAATATTTTATTAGTATTTAACTGATTAAAATTTAAAGCTTGCCAACGTGATCAAGGACAAGCTGCTAGTGACTGCAGTTGGGGTCTCACCATTAAGAGGAGGATGGGTGCTTAAGTTGGCAGATTTTTTTGCAAGTTATGTGTAAAATGTTATTTTCTTATTTTAAGCCAAGGTTTGAATTTTATTTTTCGTTCACCTTTTAATGAGTGTGTTTGGATACTTAATCACTATACGACTCTTTTTCTCCAATTTGTTAGTATTGTGCTCGGGTCAATGTTCATGGGTGAATGCAATTTTGCAGCACTGGGATGAAAAATTCCATAATGCAGTACAGTAGCACAAAATTTGGTTGCCAAACACAAGTTCACATGATAAGGACAATTTAAACCAAATCAGTGTTTGGAGTAGGTCTACATTTAATGTGCACTAAATATTTTACAACACCGAATAGAGTTTCATTTTTATTATTTATTAAAGTGAACTAGTAGTCATTTTACAAATATTTCAGGAGAAAGTTAAACATACAAGGTTAAGCTCTTATATATAGGATTTCATAGACAGTAAAATTCCATCTTTTTCAACACACCAAACCTATATTTTCTGATGAGGTTGATGATGAGCTCTGAAGCAATGGTTAAGACTACTTAGAGAACAGGGTTTGTCAACTTAATTTGAAGGGTATTATTACATTTCAGTCAAAACATAAAATATACTCCGTTGAAGTAACTGTACAATTCACGCAGGAAAAATCCAGCTGCTCAATTACATTATTCGGTAATTAAACACACAGCTGAGAGGGAATTTACAAGTCATTAGGTCTCTTATTTCAGGTACTAATACATGTCTAGACCTATAAGATCTCTCTTAAGTTTTTTATGAAGCAAACATGGAACCTTCAAATCCACCTGAAACTTGTGTGTCAACATTCAACAATGTTACAACCTCGAGCGCCTGATGCATTTTATAGGATTGAAAGGAGTGTGCTTCCGTGTACCAAATAATATTTGAGTATTTTTGGAATTTGATCTGACATCCCAATCTTCAACTGTCTTAGGAACACAAACATCAAATAATATTTGGCCAAGAACCCCATTAGCGTTGATGCTTGGGCGGCTTGGAAGATGAATAAAACTTCCTTTCTGTTCATCTGCTACGGAACTAACATCTTTACCATCATAAAACTCCACTGAACTAGGAGAAAGATTCTCACTTGGAGCAACAGTGAAACCCTGAAAACTAGTTGAGGTTGTTGCTGCTTTCCGAAGCTCAGAGAATGGATCTGTGATCACATCTCTTGTTCCCTCTATGCCCAGTTTCTCGTCTTCGATTCTTCTGTTTTTGTGGCGATAAATTGCAACTGCCTTGCCAAGGATCTCTGCGGTTGCAGCTTCGTATTCATCCGCATGATGCCGAAAATGACCTGACATATTCAAATGGAATTTAACACATTTCCCCCTCTGTACAATGATCCAAATGAATTTCATCCAAGAATAAAGTATTGAAAAGAGTGTTTTAATATGCCTTATGCAGAAGGCAACGTTCACTTGCTTAAATAATAATCACACCAACATTTGCAAAATGAATCATATTGACCAAGAAAACTAGCATTAACAAAGATTTAATATATCTGTTAAGTTTTGAAGTACAAAGTCACATCAAGAGCTACAAGGCATCTGCTGAATCCTATTATCTCATCCATGAGATATTATGTATAATTAATTACTAATTAGTCAAGATACTGACCTACATGAGGAGAATCACTCCATTTTATCAGTTTGACATCTCCGCCGAGGTCTTTCAGTCGACGGGAAAAATTTGAAATAACCTCAAAAGTAGCAAGACCATCTTTTTCTGAACAAAAAATGAGATACGGGACCTGCATACTCTGCAAAAGAAAATACAACTTGATTAGAAGATAATTCAAGATGCCTAACAAAAAGAACAGAGGTAATCTGTTGATTATATGCGACGTAGTCATGTGTTTTTAGCTGGCTGCTTACGGTGGTGGAGTAAAGTGTTCGCCAATACTCTGCACGGTGTGATTCAAATCTTGTGAGGAAAAGGGAATCAAGACCAGATGCTATACCATTGGCAATCCATGAAGCAAATCTTGGCGGACGGGACACTTTTAAAACAGATGGGTCCAGAAGAAACCGAACGCCCAAATCACTGGTAAAATCAACTGGACTGGAATCATAAATGTAGCCAGAAATACAGTCTCTAACAAGCTGGTAATCATCCTGTGGCATGAAAATAGTTAAGAAGCAGAGAAGAACACAAAAGATAAAACTTGAACGGAGACGCCTATATTGCAAGAACTTGGGAAAAATACTTAATAAAAGGCAATAATGATCGATTAAATTGTGTATCACGAAGGGCAAGCTAGTGATCCAACACTGTATACCTTGATTCACACATAAACATTATTGAAAAAAGTCAAGATTTAAGACATTGATGAGTTTACTAACTGTGCAATCTATGTAACTCAATCATAATCTAAACTACTACTGGCAAAAAACATACCATATTATGTGTTTCACACTTCCCACTAATTATCTGGATCAAAGGAAAACAGAGTCATCAGCTCTCAGAATTTAAAACTTTTACAGAACAATGATGAAAATGAAAAAGTCAAAACAAAAAATGAAGCCCATGGTCTGAGATAAAATACCTGAAGAACCTTTAACATACAAGCTTTTGAACCACCTGAAAAAGATGCAAAGACAACGGGACAAGGCCTTATTTTCAGCACCTGCATATTGAACAGACAGCAGTATTTGTGAGTTCGATCCTATGAGTCGATTTTTTTACAAGTTTAAAAAAAGTTACAAATTCAGAAGTCGTTTAAATTTTCAAATATAGTCAGTTTACTTTGTGAGTTCCAGATAGTATAGAAACAGTAGAAGGG
Organism: Cicer judaicum; assembly: GCA_037974835.1. NCBI lineage: Eukaryota > Viridiplantae > Streptophyta > Magnoliopsida > Fabales > Fabaceae > Cicer > Cicer judaicum. Next base: position 7,196,437 of record JBBPBS010000276.1, read on the forward strand.
TGAGAGAATTCAAGAGAGGAGCATTTATGAAGAGTTGTATTTGCGCAATGACTAACTGCCCTAACTGACTTTCAAACAAAATGTGCCAACTCAGTACATTCTATCTAAGTTCTAGAACATAGCCTTGCAATGCTCCAATACTGTATTTCAGATTATTTTAGACAGGTTCTAATCAATGGGACGTGAAACAAGAAGAGATGTTACAATTATGCTTATTATCTCATTCAGACTCATTTTGTCTAAAATCTGAACACAGGATCATAGACCACTTGAGAATGCATGAAAATGAGACTTTAGCCGACTTCAATTCAGGTTGTCTAACCCACAAAATGGAAGGACTGCAGTAAAACTTACCTCGACAAGTTCATTTAGAATATCTACAACAAGAATTGTGGCTTTCTCAGGGAAGAACCTGCAAATAATAGCAATGTTATAATCACCAACTCTCTTCTGCTTCAAAACCTTTTGGCATAAAATATTCATATAGCACCCATTATTACACAATAAAGATTTAGTAGCAGTGGTAGTAGTAGTAAGTCCCTACTTCATATTTAGTTTTGGAGTTGCTTAATATTATTAATGAGTACATTGGTTTTGATATTTTTGTTGTTATTTTCTCTTATAAATGGGATTAGAGGGAGTAATTATATACCACTAATATGGTCTAAATCAAAGTATTATTATTTATGACTAAAAGATGATGATCAATATGAAAATCATGAATTGAAGGGCACCCAAATACAAATTAAGAACTCACATATTGAGAAATTGAGAGTGGCAAATAAGTGAATTCCATCCAAGAGAGGAGTAGAGATCCACATATTTCATCAAGTGCTTTTCCTCACTTGACATCCATGCGAACACCACAACTATCCCATTCTCTTTCTCACAATTTACCTTTCTTCCCCAATAATATCTACCACCAAACCCCCACATTTTCCCTCTTCTTATTCTTCAAACACTACAAAAATTGCAGAACTCCGAGCATTTAATTTCGAAATTTTGTGGAAAATTGGATAGGGTTCAATAATTGAGGAGGAAACCAAAGAAGGGGTTAAGTACATGCAATTTCAGCTTTCCCTTGATGAAACACGAAAACGAGGTCGGAGAGAATTGAAGAGTAACTTGTGTAGATTAAGGTTTTGAGCTCACGCTACGCAACGCCATCAGAGATTGGAACAAAAATGACAAAACTTCGATTTTATTCCCCTTCTATTGGTTAACTTGACTTCACCCCTTTTCTACTTATGAATGGTGCCGTGTCCCACAACTAGTGAAGATTTATCGGGATTCACACGATAAATGTCCAACATAACCTTGAATTAAACCCCGATATTGTTTTTTTATTATTATTTTCTTATTCGCTTCCGTTGATTTATATTTTTTTTTAGCATATCGTAGAATGAAGATAAATAGGAGTATTGCTACTATCATTGTCCTTATCTATCAGCACACCTGGTCCATTCGATTGGTAGCTATTGCACGGAAGGTTGAAGTTTAATAATTGTTGTCGTATATAAACCAACAAGTAATATTTTATTTTATTTTGAATAATTCAATGTTTTTTAAAGGAACACTATAATGGGTTAGGTATAATAATTTCTTTCACCTCATTTATAGTTGAATTTATCCTCCCAATTTAACTGAGTCATTTTTAATGATTCTACGAATTAAGATTGAAAAAAATGTAGTTATCTACATAATATACCTACAATCACATATATTAATATTATTATTATTAAGAAAAATATATAAATTAATGTGAGATAATAGTATTTTTTGTTAATATGTTTCTATTAGATTTATTCACTATAACTATTAACATAAATTGTAAGATGATGAATATAGAGGAGTATATGTAATATTAATTAGAGTGTATAATTAAAAAAATAATTTTAATATTACATTCAAAGTTAAATGAGTCGCACAACTTTTTTTGTAAATAAATAAATTATTATGAGATTGATAGAGTAATATTTTTAAATACAATCCTACCATTTATGTGCAAAATACAACACCAACCTTGTATATATCGTATAAATTTACGTGGTTAATTTTTTTTAACAAAATTAACTTTTATTACCAGTACTAAAATGTAACTTGTTAACAACGCATAAATACTTGATTAATTAATTCAACTGAGGTTAATGAGTTATTAATTTCTTTTAACACAATTAGTTTCTATTATTTGCAATCACTTAAAGATATATGGTTAATGACATAAAAAGTTGGTTAATTCAATTTATTACGTGACTATTGAATTATTTTATCAATCCATTTTTCACAACTCGCTAAAAAGTGTATATTTAATGACTCGTAAATAATTGGTTAATTTAGTTCCTTTTGTGATGGGTTATTTTGATGCAAATCAGCATGGCATTTCAAACAGGGATATATAATAGTAGTAAGGACAAGCATGTTGCTATTATTATCCAAATAATAGTATTTCAAAAATTTAAAGCAAGCAAACAAAAGGCAACACAAATAAGAAAGTGATAATCACGAAGGAATGAAACATCATTGGTACTTTTATTTAACTATATTATTGACAAAGAATACTAAAATGGACTGGGGAGGGTTATCATCAATCAATGTGCATTTTGAAAGGTCCCCTCTCAATGCCATAAGACAGCGGCAGTGGACAGCGAATATTTGAATGCTTTGCCCATTTCTTGTCTTTGGTTATAATGTCATAACTTATCCATTAAGATGAGGTAATCCTACTCCTCTGGAAAATTTGGGGAAATAAAAGAAAATTGACTGAAACAAAATCATAATTAACAATTTCTTGTCGACTTCAAAGCAAAAATATCAAAGATGATCAATAATTGCTTTTGTGAATTCTGTTGTCTTTGAACTGCCACCAAGATCAGCTGTTCGATACTTCCCTTCTGCAATTGTGTTGAGGATGGCATTTTGAATCCGATCCGCTTTATCATGGAGATCCAAATGGCGCAACATTGTAACAGAACTCAACAGCAAAGCAGTTGGATTTGCCAAATTCTGTAGAAATCCACAGGAAAACAAATGTATTTAATTAAAGGTTTTACAAATTTAAAAAAAATGTGTTTCTCGATCTTTTTTAAGTTGACATTAATGCAAGTCTCTACAAAGACTTTAACGCTAGGCCGGACTCCGGAAAAAACTATGATCGATTAATAGGTGAAGCTCACAGTGACGTTTTAAAGCACAGGCCAAGATTTATGCCTAATCTAGCTTAGCCCATTTACACACTGATTAGGATGGTGCAAAAAGCTTGTCTGGGTAGTTTTACCCAATGCCTTACAAAGTATGGTGCACAAGTACAGACAGGAACTCAAAAACATACCATCCATGAAAACAAGCAAAATGGTTTGGAATATATGCTTGAAAAGTACTTCCACAACTCACCTTCCCAGCAATGTCAGGTGCTGAACCATGTACAGCCTCAGCAAGTGCAATACCTCCCTCACCAATGTTGCAGCTGCAAATTATGTAAAATGCTGTCAGATGATGTAATTGTGACAACTATATTTCTTTTCCCAATTGAAAACAAAAAAATAAAAACCTGGGTGTCAAGCCTAATCCTCCAATCAAGCCAGCACAAAGGTCGCTGATTATATCACCATAAAGGTTAGGCATCACCAATACATCAAAAAGTGCAGGATTCTTCACAAGCTGTGGATGGTCCAAAAATTAACAAGTGTATCATTTCCAGATAGACAATGAATTTCAAATGCAGTTGTATACAAACGAAGTATGCCAATATTACCATCATGCAGCAATTGTCAATGACAACTTCCTCGTACTTTATCTCTGGATATTTCTCTGCAACCTCACGGCAACACTATAAATAATCCAAAATAAACAGTCAATATTTGTATTCAAGAATAAAAGTCAAGACCGAATATTTATAGACATTTGTATGTATAAGTGGACCTTAAGGAAAAGACCGTCAGTCTTTTGCATAATGTTGGCTTTGTGTATAGCAGACACCCTCTCTCTTCCATGTGCCTTGGCATAGTGGAAAGCATACTCAGCCACTCTTAAACTTGCTTGACGTGTAATGATTTTGAGACTTTCTACTACACCCCTCACGACCTGTAACCCGAAAATGCTAAATAAATTATACTGACAAGAATTTGGGTGATAGTATGTAATATTGATTATTGTGAAATTTACCTGGTGTTCAAGTCCGCTGTACTCGCCTTCTGTATTTTCACGGATTGTGATGAGATCTACATTATCGTATCGAGTTTTGTAGCCAGGAAGGCTGTAACAAGGTCGGACATTGGCATATAAATTAAGTTCTTTTCTCAGGGTAAGGTTTAATGATCGGTGCCCTTTTCCAATAGGAGTGGCCATTGGCCCTTTCAAGCCAACCCTATTTCTCCTCACTGATTCTAAACTTTCCCATGTAAGAAAGCTCTGTGTTCTAGGGTCAATTTCAGTCCCTACATAATGCTCTTCCCATTCAATTGGAACTTCAGCAGCTTGGAATACCTAATTATTGCAATAGTAATAATTGACAGCACATTACATTTGATTCAACGAAGAAAGTCAATTATTATGAACATACAAATACACATAATGCATCAAAAAAAAAAACAAAGAAAGAGACAGTGTTATAGATGGCGGGCCATGGCGGAAAGCAAAAAACTGCCTTTTTAGCCACTGAATCCACCCTAAAATGCCATGGCTCCGCCATTCTTCACAAATTGGCCGTGGCAGTTGTGAAAAAATCTGCCACTGCAATCTGGCTATGGCAATATTTGACAAATGACAACACTACAAGAAACATAAGGAAGAATAAAGTATCACAAACATTAGAAAGTGACCAGTGACCACTCAGCAAGACAGACTCCACATCCATGGCAAAGAAAGAAACGAAAAACAAAACAACAATACTGATGGGAACCGAATGAAAGGAAACTGAATGGAAATGTATTATTATGAAAAGGTAACAATTACAGAAACAAGAACCCCGTAACCCAGAGCAGAACTCCTCACACAGAACACTATAGTCTCTGGTGACCACTAGCAGCAATCTCAGTAAAAAGAAATCACACAGGTCATGGCTAGTTTCGAAGCAATCAGCCCCCATGGGTGCAAACAGAACAAGCCAATAAGAAACACAAATAAATATTAACAGAATTATATTGGATATTATATTCTTAATATTAAATGGGCCTAAAAAGCATCGGGAACAAATGCATACACATGGAGCACTCCAAAATGCATATCGAACAATTTTAAAAAATCCGAGAGAGATGAAGAATTGAAAAGGAACCTGTTTGACGGATTCAGCAATCTCAGGACCAATACCATCTCCAGGGAAAAGAGTGGCACGAATGGGAGTGGAGGCAGAAGAGAAGGCCCTAGCGTTTGCCAGATAGCGACTTCCGAGGGTTCGTCTCAGGATCTGAGAAGCCATACTTGACCACACTCCCTTTTATATTATAATTCACACATACAACAAATGCAACACAGAAACCAAATTATTGATCAGAATTAGTGAAGTACAGTTTAAATAAAATATATTGCATTGACAATACGAGGTTGACATGTACTAAACAGCAATATTTCACACACACTAATGTGTGTGTTTACAATCACAGTGAATCGCATTGGCACCAATTATGTTAAAGCTCAAAAGTGTAGTTTTTGAAAAAATCACGATGGCAGAGTGTGATTCTGCCAAATTCACCATGAATCCAAACATATACATATACTAAAATAACAGAAACGTGAATCCGCAATAGAATATGTGATACTATATTGTAAATCAATGTTTAATAAGTAAAAAAAAATGTCGACATAAATTGGATAGAAGCAAAGAAAATGAAAATTGAAAACCTTAGGAAATCAGAAAGATTCGGTAAAATGAGAGAAGAGAAGTGTAAAACAAAATCAGAGAGAGAATCGAGATTGAAGGAGAAAACAAGGTTGGAAAGTGAAAAAAGAGATGATACCTGGAAGCTCTGAAGATCGATGCGGAGTAAACGTGGACGCTGCCCAATCAAAGTTGGGGGGTTCGATGGCTGAGTTGAGTTTTAGTTTAGGGTTGAAGATTCTGACGCGGGGTGCGCATAAGCTGTATGGCCAATTCTAACTTTTACAATTTTTTTATTTTTTTTTTATTTGTGTTGGCCGTGTTAGAATTCAGAGTTCGCGCATAGTAACATATTTTTAGGCATGTTCGAAAAAACGTGTATTTGATTAATAAAAGTTTGTGTTTCTTTTTAATTGTCTTTTTAAATGTTGTTAAGGTTCTTTTTGGACAAATTAACTTATAATTTATAACTAAAACTTATTAAATTACTTAAAATATTTGATAAAGTTAACAATTTAATTAGTTTAAAAATATAAAATTACATAACAGAAGATTTATAATTAAAAATAAATTTTACTAATTAATGTTTTAAATAAAAGTAATAATTATAACTTTTTATTAATTTAAAAAATCTAAAATATTTTTTATTTATTTTAAACTAATATAAATAATTTTTTAAAATATTAATTATTTTAAATTATTATTTATGAAAATTATTTTAAATTATATAAATTATTTAAACATTATTTATTTAAATTATTTTAAATTATAATAAATAAATTATAATGGATAAAAGATCATTTTAGTTAAGTAATAAAAGTAAGATTAAAAA
>JBBPBS010000276.1:7203609-7224206 GCA_037974835.1 Cicer judaicum
GATTTTATCAAATAGAGTCTTAAGAATATTATAAAAATATATATATATATATATAATTATTTATAAAAAATATCAAAATTTAATAATTTTATTGATATATGTAAACAATGCTAAAATAATAACTGAAAATGGATAGAATTCATGAATGACTATTTTCAAACTAAACTTTAAGCTCATTTATTAGTTTTGTCAAATAGAATCTTAACAGTATTATAAAAAATATATATAACTACTATAAAAAAATATAAAAATTAAATAATTTTATTAATTTGTGTGAACAATGTTAAAATGACAATTAAAAATGGACATAATTTATAGTATATTTAATTTTTTAATTTTAAATGTTTTAGAGTAAATTTCATAGGGTGAGGAAGTAGAGCTTCTAGAATGAGGAAGTAGCTTGTATGGTTCATAACGGATAACTTTTTTTCACTGTTAGATCAAATCACTTGCGAATGTGAATGTAACGGGAAGGAAAGATGGGTTATGCCTGTAGTTGTGGTATTCTTCAGGTGCAAACATGGTTGCAAATTTGGGTCGACAGCGGCTATTGTCGTAAGCGATAACGAGACTAGATCAAGACTTGTCTGAACGTGGCATCGTTTGAGTGACATTGGTTGTTAGAGATGACCGAGAATGGCTAAAAAAATAATGGGAAAATATAATATAGAGATTGCATGATATGATCATGAGAATTACTTTGAACTAATGATCCATAAAATTGATCTATTATATGGGACACTTCCCTACTATAGAATTTGCCTTTTCATATGGTAATATTTTTTTATTAAATAGAGCTATAGCTATATAGAATTCGATAAAAAATAAGTAAAATCTGATAAAAAAAATTGTTTATTTGAAATTAGAATTCAAGATTTTATAAATGTCTTTTTATATAGAAATTAATATGAATATGTGATTTATTTTAGGTAAAATACTTCATGGGTTGTTAACTTAATTTTAAATAACAACTATATCGTGTATTTTTTGTATTTGATCATTTATTTTATTTTAATTAATAATTTAATTATATATCTTGAAATGTCAATAATATTATTATTATTTTATAAAAACTCAAGAAATTCATTACCGTCTTCAAATAAAATTAAAAAAATTCATTATCAATTTAAATAAGTTAATATATTTATCAAATTCAAAAATAAAATATTAAAATAAATTTATATCTTTATCTCAATTAATATTGAATCAATCAAATAAAGAACTCACATTTTAATATTTGATCTTCGAATCACCAAGACAATATTTATTTTTTTTTTTCTCTATCATTCTCCAAATAAAATATCTTATTTAAATATTAAAATGTGAATTTTTTATTTGTTTTTATTGTTGTTGTTGAAGATGAAAATATAAATTTTATTAAAAATAAAGATTAATCTTTTAGATTTTTATTAAAAAATAATATTGTTAATATTTTAAGACACGCTAAATTTACTTAAAAATAAAAGACTAATTTAGAATTAAATTAAAGAAAATTATTTTTATATTATTTTATTAATTCGATAATTTGTTCCTTTGAACTTTCAAGTATAAGATGGATAAAGTGTTTCTTGCCACACTATTTCCGGTCAATGTTCCAAAAAGACGCGAATCACAATAATATTTGGGGTGGAAGTGTGGAACACCGCTCATACAAATACATTAATCATTTAACAGTAATAAAATTAGATCAAAATAATAAAAATACAAATTAAATTTTAAGTGTGTTTATTTAAGTTTGATTAAAAATAATTTTTAATTTAAAAAATTTAAAGATTATTTATAGAAATTTATCTAAAAATAATTTTTTTATTTTTATTTATTTATATTTTATATAAATATAATTAAAAAATATTAATCCTATGTGTTTTTGTTTGACATTTATGGAGAGATTTTTCTCTCTCCGTCCCGGAATGATAATATAATCCGTGTAAGTATTCACTTTAGATTTTCTTAAAAATTAAAATTAAAGAATATAGATATGTATAAGATATTGATATATATCCCGCATCTTAAAGTTAGTAATAATAATGTAATTTTTAAATTATATATATATATATATTAAATATATTAAATATTTTTTTAAAATATTAAAAATTATAAATATCTATAAAAATTAACCTTAAACTCTAAATTTCACTCTCACTGAAAATGAAAACTAATATATATTTTCTCCAATCAATCATATGCCGAGGTAGACAAAATTAGTCCACGGGCCAGCTCACTTGTTGCTATATGGCGTTTGAGTGAAGTATATTGATACAATACTCCTATTAATAAAGTAATAATATATAGAATAACATGTATCGGCAAAAAAATTCCATTCATCTGTACAAAAATTAACCACTACCATTCATCAACATTGATAATAAAAGAAAGAAATATTTGGAAAAGAAAAAATTTCCACTAACAATCCAGGACTAGACATGTATTTTTATTGATGTTATTTTATATGAGAGGAGATCAAACAAAAAAAAATTAAAATAAAATAGTTAAATTTTAATATTATATATCATTATGATTAAAATTTGTTTAAATGATATATAATTACTTAAAAAAATTATAAATTATTTTTGTCGTATAATTTTAATATCTATAATGTTAAGTAGTCAAAATTTAATAATTTAATATAAAATTATTTATATAATTATATATATTTTTTTTTTTTGACAAATTTGTATTTATATAGGCGGCTCTCGTGTCTTTTATTTTTCAATCATGATTTCATGTTTATTCAACATTAAATTTTGTCTTTATCTGACTATGACATATCTTACCGGTGCTATTTTTTATTTCTTAATCTCTTAGTCATTATATGAGTAGTTGGAACTTAGATGTACACCAAAAAAGTTTCTATAAATTTTTTTTCACCAAGTGTTGTAAAGAGTGTCATCTGAGTTCTCATTATCATAGCAACAAAATAATAGACTCCCTAATTTTCCATATCTCTTGCTCTCAGTATTCTCCAAAAATGGATGCAACCAATCCACAAATATCAGTGAACGTTCCACCTTACCTTCGAGTACACAAAAACGGAACTATAGAAAGACTAGCCGGCACCCAAACAACTCCTCCCGGCATCGATCCACAAACAAACGTCATTTCCAAAGACATCACAATCATCCCAAATACATCTCTCACAGCAAGACTCTACCGTCCCAATTTCAACAATTCTTCACAAAAACTTCCTTTACTTCTCTACTTTCACGGCGGTGCCTATTTAATATCTTCAACCTCTGACCCATTTTACCATAATGCCCTCAACAGACTCGTAGCAGAATCAAACATCATCGCTCTTTCTGTTAATTACAGATTAGCACCAGAACACCCACTTCCAACTTGTTATAATGATTCTTGGGAATCACTTCAATGGGTTGCTTCACATACTTTTGAAGAAGAGAATGGTGAAGGGTATTATGAAAATTGGCTTAAAGAAGAAAACGTTGATTTTTCGAGAGTTTTCTTATGTGGTGATAGTGCTGGCGCTAATATAGGACACTACTTAGCCTTAAAGTTACAATTTTTTAATCATTTGAACAATTTTAAGGTTTTGGGTCTTGTCATGGTGAATCCTTATTTTTGGGGGAAAGAACCAATTGGTGTGGAAATGAGTGATTTTGAGAGGAAGAAAATGGTGGATAAATGGTGGGAATTTGTTTGTCCTTCTGATAAAGGAAATGATGATCCTTTAATTAATCCATTTGTGGAAGAAGCTATTGGTCTTGAAAAAGTGGGTTGTGAAAAAGTGCTTGTTACTGTTGCTGAGAATGATATTTTGAAGGAAAGAGGGAAACTTTATCATAAAAAGTTGGTGAATAGTGGTTGGAAAGGAATAGCTGAGTTTTATGAGACTCAAGGGGAAGACCATGTGTTTCATATTTTCAACCCAGATTGTGATAAAGCTAAGAGTTTGATTAAACGCATAGCTGCTTTCATCAATGAATAGTGAAGATTTACAATCATACAAGTATGTGTCTTTGTGTGTGTGGAAGCATCATGGTAATAATGATTTATATTTTAGACTTTTTGTGTTAATAGAGTCAAACCACGGTTTGGAAGTTTTGAACTTTTTACCTTCACTTGTGAAAGGTATTACTTCCGTTTCTTTTTAAGATTAGTATTTGTACTAGTCAAGAAAATCAATAAACATTATTATTTTTTTTGTATATATTTGGAGTTTTGCAAAATAATATTCCCTTTTTGAGTTTCATATACCAAAATGTCATACTCTCAAAAATATATACTAAATTGTTTTTTTTTTTCTTCAGTTATTGTAACTTGGGGATGCGACCTTCTTAAGCCTTTTTTTTTTTAACTCTTTCACATGGTCGCATCCCGAGGATGCGACCTGACCAATTCAAAAAAATTTCATTCCTATTTTGCACTTAAGTATACTACTATGCTATATATATTTTTCTTACATATTTTAAAATTAATTATAATTATTAAATTAATTAATTAAAATAATAAAAATAATTATTTTATTAATATTATATAAATGTTATTAATTATAATAATAAATAGAATAATAATAAAAAGATAATTGTCTTTTTATTTTATTAATACAATTATCTTTTTATTATTATTATTATTCTATTTATTATTATAATTAATAACATTTATATAATATTAATAAAATAATTATTTTTATTATTTTAATTAATTAATTTAATAATTATAATTAATTTTAAAATATGTAAGAAAAATATATATAGCATAGTAGTATACTTAAGTGCAAAATAGGAATGAAATTTTTTTGAATTGGCCAGTAGGAGGTCGCATCCTGGAGATGCGACCATGTGAAAGAGTTAAAAAAAAAAAAGGCTTCAGGAGATTGCACCCCCAGGTTGCGACCAACAACTGGGGAAAAAGAGAGGGCAATTTGGTATATATTTTTGGGAGTGTGGCATTTTGGTATATACCAATCAAAAAGGGAATATTACTGTCAAAACCCGTATATATTTGTCTTTTTCAAAAAAAAAATTCAAAATAATATTAATTAATATTATTTAAAACTTTTTAAAATTACAAAATAAAAAAGAAAAAAAGACACCTAAAATAATAACAACCAAGGAGACCTAATTTGAGCTTCTCAGTTTTCACTGTTTAAAGTTGTTTAGCTTGCCTGTTTCCAACCAATCGGTTTATGCTATAGTAAATCGCTGTATTAATGTATTGTATATTCTATAATCTACAAACAAGTTGATATGTAAGCTTCATGGTTTGGTGTTTTAACTTTATACCAAATTAATATATTCATGTAGTATATAGTTTGGTGGCTACGTAGGGCTGGATGCTGGGCACTCCAAGACACTTATTTATAGAACTTAATTAAAATAAAGAGAGATCCATTTAGTACATATAAAATATAAATAATCTCAACTAACCAAAAATCTATTCATAATTATCTTTATAAAAAGTCATCTAGACTCTGACATATAAAAAGTCATGTTTAATTTGAAGAAAAAAATTTAAAAAAAAATTGTAAATATTTTTTTATCAAAATATAAAAACTTTTTTATCAGATAATTTGAAAGAAAAAAATTATTTTTTGGAAAAAAATCAAAATAAATTCGTCAAAATTTTTATGGAAAAATAACCGAAAGATAAATTTTTAAAAAAATGTTGACCCATAGACTTCCATTTAATCTACAAAATTTTAAAAGGTCTTTTAATTTTGAAAATTCTGTTTTTGAGACTTTAATAACTATAAAAAAAATTTACCTAATTGAAAGTGTGGCATGATACCAATCATTAACGAGCTTGTGAAATTGATATCTATAATATCTATTTCGTAGTTGTTAATATTAAAGATAAAATTATATATTAAGAGTTAGTTAGAGATTAATTAATATATATATATAATGTAATCATTTTCAGTTATTTTTTTAGTTTATAATACTTTCACATTTATTAATGCTAAAGAATTTTAAACTTTTCTCTTTTCTTTCCATGAATCTCACAATTAAGGTTAAATAACACTTTTACTTTTGCTTAGTGGACATGAGATAATGATGTTAACTAAAACCATGGATTAGAATAAGAACCTAAAATGATCCATTCTAAAGCAGAGCTGATGCTCACTTTAAGAGTTACATTTTTCATATTGATTTTATCATTCAAAAGTTTACTTCCAAAACAATTTTTACTCGTAATAAAACAAACTTCAAGAATGTAGTGGGAAAAAAGAGGGTTTAGAAAGTCCTTTCAAGAAATATTTGTCTACAATCCTCAAAGGGTGGCTGATCCAACACTCCCTCCCCTCAGGCCTCAAGCCTCAAAAGTCATAATATGGCCCAAAATAATACGGCCCACAATAAGCCCACAACACACTATATAATGACCGGTCTAAATATGATTAAGTCACAACTTTATTGTTATTTTACATGAAATTTAGAGGTACCATGTCAACTGGGGTACATAACTCTTTCTTGTATAAACTAATACAGTTTTAGAACAATCAGGATATTAAATTTAAAATAGTGAATATTTCGTGTAGCATCGTTTTTTACATGAAATTTGAAACAACCTATTACTAGTACTTAGAAGAATTTAAATTTTTTGTCTGTTTTTCTTAGAGCATCATCAATGCAGTCCCTTATCTCGTCTTTTAACACTAATGCGACGTCTCTTATTTTATATTAGTAATTGTTGTTCATTGTCTCTAGTCTATACAGAGGTTCACTATCCCTAAACTTTTTGTTAAGTCTCTTTTATAAAAAATGCAAGACCAGTGTCTCTTAACATTAAAAAATAATAAATAATTAAAGTATGAGAGAAAATAGAGGCTGCTAAGACCACCCTTGATTGTTGGAATAATACCCTTAATACCAACTCCATGCTTAGAGTTGTTATTAAATTTCCATATGTAAAAGGCTGAATCTGTTAAAGTGTTGATTGTGTTATCTTCATTAACCGAAATATATATGAAAATGAAGTTGAAGTTAATTTGCGTGAATAAGTTTGGTTTGATGAGGTGGATTGTTGTGAGGAATAATGCACAAATATAATAAGCACTAGAACTTATGCAGGCAAGCACACTAAATAATTGGAATATTGGGGATATGTAGGTTGACTATGTCCAATAGCCATCAAGGCTGCGCGCGTTGACTATTGGTCCAAACATCGGCCCAAAGTTTATGTATAAATTAATATTGACACAGTAAAAAGTGTTTGTGATTATTGTATTGTATGGGAGTGATATTGGAGTAGTCACAATCGCACATGGAGGTGGAGGCAACAAGAATGTAAGGTAGGTTGTGCAGATTTTTTGTTACATGGGTTGAAGTATTTGAGTTTTAGATTGAAGAATGATGTGTAGAAACGATAAAAAGATAGTTTTATAGGGTTTGATGTTTGAAGTGTGGGAAAGGGAGATAGCTTTTTGAGTTTTGGTTTGAATGGTGAATAATTGGGATTAGTTTTAATTTAATTTTGTAAAATTTATTTAAAACTTGAGTCACAAATTAGGTGTACTTTTCACGTTATTAAAAAATTGCCATATCATCATTTTAAAAACAAAAAAAATTAGTTATGAATTAAATTAAAAATGTTTAGTAATTGGAAGGTTAGATTCAAAAAGAAAAAAAAATCAAAATGATCCTTGCATTATCTTTTGCATATTTAAGTCAAAAAATAATAATAATTTACGGAAACATAATATGATAAAGTAAAAATATATCACGCATACACGAAATTGATGCCATCATTATCCCATTGTTTGTTTACTCTTCATAATTGCTACCAATTTTGGCATTATAACTTATTGGTTTTAAAAGAGGCCTCCTATTTTCACATGATTTTTGGATAAATTTGTTGTAATTAACTTAATAATTAATATAACATACAAGTCGGATAAGAGTAATGTGATCACTGTGATTGTGAGTAGTCTATTAAGATTGTCTTTCATAATAAAAATATTTTGGGTGAGTGGAGTGCAACTCAAGCTCATAATGGTTCAAGTGTAGCGACTTGTATGACTGGTAGAGCCGTCAAAAATCCTCAATTACAATGCTTCTTAATTTTTCTTTATTAAACCTCTATTATTAGGCCTATATTTTTAAAATTTAGGTCTATTATTTCATAGAACTTAAGGGAGAGTGCTCTAGAGGCTCATAGGCCCCTAATATTTTGTTAATTTTGAGTTTTATCTAAAAAAATTGAAAATTTTTTATCGAAAAAAATGAGAAATTTTTTATTAAAAAAAATCAAAAATTTATAGTAAAAAATCGAAAAATTTATAGAAAAAAATAAAAAAAATTTATCGGTGAAAAACTTTATTTCTCAAAAAAGAAAATCGATTATTTTTTAAAAAAAGTGGAGCTTATAAGCCCCATAAGCCCACAAAATTTTAGGGGGCTTTATTTTGGGGGTCATTTAAATTATTAATTTTTTTGTCCCCTCTAAAATGTGGGCTGGGCCAATAATTAGGGGACTTATCAAATTGACAGCTCTAATGACTGGAACAAAATAGGACCTCAATGGCATCATTCGCTGATGGGGTTTATAAAATATTGCAACATTGATGCTTAGTTCTCATTTGTGTTTAATAGGACGAGAATTGACCTTTGCATTAGAGATGAAACTAATCTTTTCATTGGAGTTAAAAGTATTTGAGGTGTATCCTCTTGTTTCAATCAATGTTAATGAAGCTATGAGACTCTTCGCTGCCGTGGAATTAATAGTTGAGTTGAGTTTTATAAATATGTTGTGTATCTTATGGACTCAATTGCAGTAATATATGTCTTTAATCGTTTATCTCAAGATATAACAGAGCTATGTGATATTGATCATGCTAAATGTAGGTCACTTCTTGATATTATTTGTAACATGGTTGGTCATTGTCTTGCAAAGACAATCAGTTTTAATGTCAATTATCATTTTTACTTTGATATTCCAACATGTATTGATCATTTGGTTTTAAATGAAATGACTTAGATTCTAATTGTAAAAAAAAGTTTAAGACAATCTATTTGGTGGTAAGTATAATAGAGACAAAATTAGATAAAGTATATTTTTTTTTCTCAATCCATTGTTTGATAAATAAGCAAGATATGATCAGTTAATCATGTCACCTTATCACCACAAGAAAAATACCATTTTGTGGTTAATTTTATAAATATTTTGTGGCCGAATAAAACTCTCACAAATTAGTGACCGAAAAAACCCTCACAAATGCCAAAATTGAAATTGGTCTTTATTTGTGACTGAAAAAACCCTCACAAATTTTTAAATATTTAACTGGATTGTGTGAGGGCTTTTACAGCCACAAAAAATCAATTTGTGAGGGCCAAATCCGTCACAAAGGACTGACATGACCAGTGGCATTTGTGGCTGCAAAGGTCGCCACAAAGAAATGCGCACGTGGAATTTGTGGCTGCAAAGGCCGTTACAAAGGAGGCCCAATACAACTGGCATTTCTGGCCGCTCAGACCGTCACAAATGGATAGTACCGTTAGCCTTTCTGGCAGCAAAGGCTGCCACAAATGGCATTATATCCGTTAGCTTTTCTGGCCGCCCAGGCCTCCACAAAAGTCTAGAAAAGATTTTAGAATAATTAAAAAAGGTCCGTTGAGCGCCTCCCTGCTATGTCATAATAGATCCGAACACTTGCCCCGGATTAACTTCCGAATAATAATTGTTCTAGTGAATAACTAAAGAAAATGTAGAAAAGATAGATGGGAGATAGAAGAGAAACAAATTCAATATAAACATCTCCCATAAGTTCACTAATTATGTTTTATGTTGGCGGGTCTCTTTGTATGTGTTGTCCGGAAAGAGGAGGACTCAATGATTATTCGTTCGCCGGAACCAAAAGTCAAAATTTTGGTAGATCCAGAAGTCAAAATTTTGGTAGATAGGGATCCCATCAAAACTTCTTTCGAGCAATGGGCAAAACCTAGTCATTTCTCAAGAACAATAGCTAAGGGACCTGATACTACTACTTGGATCTAGAATCTACATGCTGATGCTCATGATTTCGATAGCCATACTAGTGATTTAGAGGAGATTTCTCGAAAAGTTTTTAGTGCTCATTTTGGCCAACTCTCCATCATCTTTCTTTGGCTGAGTGGCATGTATTTCCATGGTGCTCATTTTTCGAATTATGAAGCATGGTTAAATGATCCTACTCACATTCGACCTAGTGCCCAGGTGGTTTGGCCAATAGTAGGCCAAGAAATATTGAATGGTGATGTAGGCGGAGGTTTCTAAGGAATACAAATAACCTCTGGTTTTTTCCAGATTTGGCGAGCATCTAGAATAACTAGTGAATTACAACTCTATTGTACTGCAATTGGTGCATTGGTCTTTGCAGCCTTAATGCTTTTTGCTAGTTGGTTTCATTATCACAAAGCTGCTCCAAAATTGGCTTGGTTCCAAGATGTAGAATCCATGTTGAACCACCATTTGGCAGGGCTACTAGGACTTGGGTCTCTTTCTTGGGCGGGGCATCAAGTACATGTATCTTTACCAATTAACCAATTTCTAAATGCTGGAGTAGATCCCAAAGAGATCCCACTTCCTCATGAATTTATCTTGAATCGAGATCTTTTGGCTCAACTTTATCCAAGTTTTGCCGAGGGAGCAACCCCATTTTTTACCTTGAATTGGTCAAAATACGCGGACTTTCTTACTTTTCGTGGAGGATTAGATCCATTAACTGGTGGTCTATGGCTGACCGATATAGCACATCATCATTTAGCTATTGCAATTCTTTTTCTCATTGTCGGTCATATGTATAGAACTAACTGGGGTATTGGTCATGGTATAAAAGATATTTTAGAGGCTCATAAAGGTCCATTTACAGGACAGGGTCATAAAGGTCTATATGAGATCCTAACAACGTCATGGCATGCTCAATTATCTATTAACCTAGCTATGTTAGGCTCTTTAACCATTATAGTAGCTCACCATATGTATGCTATGCCTCCTTATCCATACCTAGCTACTGACTATGGTACACAATTGTCATTGTTCACACATCACATGTGGATTGGTGGATTTCTTATAGTTGGTGCTGCTGCACATGCAGCCATTTTTATGGTCAGAGACTATGATCCAACTACTCGATACAACGACCTATTAGATCGTGTCCTTAGACATCACGATGCAATCATATCACATCTCAACTGGGTGTGTATATTTTTAGGCTTTCACAGTTTTGGTTTGTATATTCATAATGATACCATGAGTGCTTTAGGGCGCCCTCAAGATATGTTTTCAGATACTGCTATACAATTACAACCTGTCTTTGCTCAATGGATACAAAATACCCACGCTTTAGCACCTGGCACAACGGCCCCTGGTGCAACAACAAGCACCAGTTTGACTTGGGGAGGTGGTGATTTAGTGGCAGTGGGCAACAAAGTAGCTTTGTTACCTATTCCATTAGGAACTGCAGATTTTTTGGTACATCATATTCATGCATTTATAATTCATGTGATGGTATTGATACTCCTAAAAGGTGTTCTATTTGCTCGTAGCTCACGATTAATACCGGATAAAGCAAATCTTGGTTTTCGTTTCCCTTGTGATGGACCCGGAAGAGGGGGTACATGCCAAGTATCCGCTTGGGATCACGTCTTCTTAGGATTATTTTGGATGTACAATTCCATTTCTGTAGCAATATTCCATTTCAGTTGGAAAATGCAGTCAGATGTTTGGGGTAGTATAAACGATCAAGGAGTAGTAACTCATATCACAGGAGGGAATTTTGCGCAGAGTTCCATTACCATTAATGGGTGGCTCCGCGATTTCTTATGGGCGCAGGCATCCCAGGTAATTCAGTCTTATGGTTCTTCATTATCTGCATATGGTCTTTTTTTCTTAGGTGCCCATTTTGTATGGGCTTTTAGTTTAATGTTTCTATTCAGCGGGCGTGGTTATTGGCAAGAACTTATTGAATCCATCGTTTGGGCTCATAATAAATTAAAAGTTGCTCCTGCTACTCAGCCTAGAGCCTTGAGCATTGTACAGGGACGTTGTGCATCGCGATCTAATATATTTTTGGAGAATACTAGTACATAGGAGAATTATAACATCTTTGGAGATTATTATAACATAGCTCCTTCGAGTAGTACTAACATGTTAGGTATAAATTATTATAACTATTAACACTTTGAGGCGATGAATGATATGATCTCAGATGCTGTTGGTGTTAATTTGTCATTCAATGAAGATCAAACGGAAACATCGTTTTAGGGTTAGTTACGGGTCATACATTCAACCCTTCTTTTGAAAAAAGATTCAATCTTGCAACAATTCACAATATTTGATTTACAAAATCGAATGGGTCTTTTGGTTTTGAAGCAGAAAATTGAATATTCTGGAATAATAATCAAGAACAAAAAATGGGTAGTTTTTTTTTCTCAAACAGAAGATTGAAAGTTCTTGAATAAACACGAATGAGAAAAATGGATTTTCCGGTATGCATCAATACAAATACATTGAAGTTAAAATTCCGTAATTACCTAGCAACCGATAAAAATTGTCTATCATGCAGAGTCTTGGAACATATCACACAACGTAGGACAAAAACATTCACAAAGATTATCAAAAAGTTGATGTTGCGTATATAATTGTTTTCTTGAAGAAAACGAACGCGACAACGAAACCACTTACGTAGTAGCACTATAAATCTCAGTTATCTGCTTGTAGCATTTCAACAAGTGATTGATGTCATGACCAAAAAACAACTTGTATTTTCTTTTTAGGACTAAAATCTCTTAAGAAATAAAGGAATAGTAAACATGGTGTTGTGTGTCTGTATGTGTATTAACAAACCTGTGTTAACACCTTCGTGAAGTGATATGCTTATTCATGTCCAACTACTCATCAAAGGTTTAGCAACTCTGAACTATGCAATGCACCATGATAGTAAGGTCAATGTGAGGGCTAGTAGAGCAAGAGTAACCATTGACTGCATAGCAGAAGGTTGAAACCTAAATATATATCAAATAAGAAGTGTGCAACCCATATGTCTTTCAAGGAAAAGTGCATATAATATTTAATGCCAGATGCTGTAAAAATTAGTTTAGACTCCAAACAGTTTGTTTCTGTTGCATTTGTAAAAATTACTTCAGTAATTGGTTTCTTCTTTGGAGGCTTCCTATGAAACCCCTGTCATTAGGCTAATACAACAAAAACATTCACTCCATTTTGCATCAACAAAATCATTTCATATTTTAGTTACAAAGGGACTATAGTCATCAAAGCACAATAGATATTGATTGACTATGATTTCAAATTTAGGCATCATCCATCATTTTGGGACATCAAGACTCTATGAATTTGGGATCATTGCACTCATGTATACCACCGTTTTTTAGATAATGAAAAGAAAATAATTTCACTTATCAATTCACAAAGCACACTTGCAGTTCCTACAGTATGCATAAAGAGTTCATAATGTATATTCACTCTACAGTCGTTGAGGCATCCATCAATTAAAAAAATTATGGAACGGAGCGTATCCATCAATTCCAGCGTTTTGGGTTGGGTCATGTATTCAATCTTTTTTTTTTTTTTTTTTTGTCTCAAACAGAAGATTGAATGATTGCTCTATTAAAGTTTGATTTCCCAGGCAGAATATTGAATGAATGTTCTTGAAAAATCAAGAATGAGAAAATTGGTTTCCCAAGTTTTTTTTTTCTCAAGCAGAAGATTGAATGCTTTTTTATTAATCAAGAATGAGAAATCAGTATTCCAACAGGCATCAAAGCACATAAGTTCAATTTACCACAACAAACAAAAAATTTGCCAAAAATAGTTGAAACTCCATTATCATAGCAAATAAAAAAAAACCCTCAGAATCTTGGTTCAAAACAAGTTTTAGGACAAAGTATTTTGCTCGATTAAGCCT
Source organism: Cicer judaicum (assembly GCA_037974835.1). Taxonomy (NCBI): domain Eukaryota; kingdom Viridiplantae; phylum Streptophyta; class Magnoliopsida; order Fabales; family Fabaceae; genus Cicer; species Cicer judaicum. Next base: position 7,217,468 of record JBBPBS010000276.1, read on the forward strand.
CCTTTTTATCTCAAGCTTGAAGATTCAATATTCTTGAATAATCAAGAATTAGAAAATAGGCTCAATCATCAACCCGATAGGACAAATTTTGTTGGAATGAAAATTATAAAATTTTATATAACCCCATCATTCTTGAATATTCTTGAATAATAATCAAGAACAAAAATAGATAATTTTTTTTTCTCAAGCAGAAGATTGAAAGTTCTTGAATAAACAAGAACGAGAAAAATGGATTTTCCAGCATGTATCAATGCAACTACATTGAAATTAAAATTCCGTAATTACCTAGCAATCGAGAAAATTGTCTTTCAAACAGAGTCTTTCCAGCATATTATCAGAAAATTGATGTTTATCCTGTTGCTTTCTAACCAGCCATAGTAGCACTGTAAGCAACATTCGCTTTCACATTAAGCTATAAGCGTAACTCAGAATGAGAAAAACGGAATTGGTAATACCGTGTATATAAACCTATTCTCATGGGCTTTTATTTTGTGAACCATGGGCCTCGACCCACTATCTTTTATAATCATGCGACCTTTTTTATTTTTAACAAAAGATTTATATCCAAATTGAAAAATCATTGGTGATTATATTTAAAAATAAATTATCATTAAATATAATATTTTTTTATTTTTAAATATTCTACAGAAATTGTTTTTATATTTTTAGTTTGTGTAAATTAAAAAATTATCCATGAGATAAAGTCATACATATTTTTAATAAATAATTAGTATTTTAATTTTTCAATATCAATTTTTTTAAAATTTAAATTTTTACTATATTTAATTTTTTATATTTTATACAGAAAAATCAGTAAGTTATTATTAGTTGTCTACCCTGATGATTTCTAACCAGCCCAAATTCAGGATAGATATTTTAACTATATATGATATAATAAGTTTTATAATTAATTTATTATATTATATTGTCTCATCAAATTTTAAATTGAAATATCATATGACACAATTATTTTATCATGTTTTTATCTTGAACATCAAACAAGTTTGTAGAGCTTTTAATAAGTGTGTTAAATTATTTTCTAAAATAAGCTCTAAAAGAGCTTGTTGTATTCTATCGATTACCTAGATTTTTTTAGTAAGTTGTAGTTGAATTTCTAAAATAGTTTTTACTTAGGTCTCCATATTAAGGGGTCAGATTATATAAAAGTTTAAGAGCTTAAATAGAAATTATTTTAAGTTTACAAGGTAATATTAAATAGAAATTATTTTAAGTCTAAGAGGTCATATACTCAATTAAATGACTTAATTGCAAATTATCAACAAATTTAGAGAATCAATTACAATTTTTTTTTTCAAAAACATATTTAAAATTCATCAAATAGCTCGAAGGTCATCAAATAGTAATTAAATCAATTTAAAATTTTATCATTTAAAAATATAGTGACATGTTATCGATTAAAAAGAAAAATAGATTAGGTCGACCAGACACGAATATATAAATTAGTTTATGTTAGTTTTAGAATTTTTTAAAATCTTATTTAATTATAGAAATATTATATTTTAAACCACTTAAAAGGTTTTTTTTTAGGTCTAATGATTGAATCTATTTAAAAATATCAATAAACATAATAATTTTATAATCATATTATACTAATTTCATTGCGTTAGATCATATATATGTTATCTTTTTTAATATTTTAAGTCTACCAATTTTTTTATTAATTTAAGCTCAATAGTTACAATTGCAAGAGCAATATCTGTATTTTTACACCAGATCATTGATATTTTTTTTTATAAATATTTTAATATACTTATTTCTAAAGATTATATTTAGAGTAAATACATATATATTAAATAAACATTAAAAGATATGATGCATTTTATATTCGTTTCTTCTTTTCATTTTTCATTTTTCAATTTTGTTTTGTTTTTTCATATATATGCAAACAATGATGGTAATCACACTATAAATTTTAGACTTTACATTCAAATATTTTTTTTAACTCTACAGATTAATATGCAATTCTATTATAAAAGTTTGATTAATTTATATTACACTTTTATCTTTTAAAATTAAACTACAAATGTATGTGTTGAAAGCTTGAAATTACCTTGAAAACAGAATCGCCACATAATAGCAATAGGAACCAATGATCAAAATCATTTGTGGTAATATTTTTCGCAATAAATTTTTATCTTTTAAAATTTTACAAATTATGAAGCTTAACTAAAAATAACATATAATTGATATTTAACATATATTTTTCTACTCCGATCAAAAATACATATTCTTGTCATTAACTATTTTTCAGTTTAATGTATCTTCTTTATACTTCAATGAAGTAATGAACATCTCAAGTTTTTCCAATAAATGGACATCCATGATGATACTAGAAGACAAAAAATCAAACTTGTTTGAGTTTGTCATCTCTCCTCAATATTTATCTCAATCAATCCAAATTTTACAAGCTTAATAGCATGCTCATATTTTTTAACCTAGAATCAATCTCATAATCAATATATACGCTTCTCATATGATTTATCTCTAATTAAAACTTTATCATAGAGTGGTAGATGTTAGGTTATAAATTATGGGATGTAAAGAAGTTAAGTCAAACTATACTATGTAAGACACGAGTTTGAACTACTTTAAAATTGTTAGATTTGAGTTTGACGAATTTCCTTGTTATAGAGCAACTTATTGGACATGGTCTGATTTTTTCCAAAGTTGAAAAATACGTTTAAAAGCGTAGTTCATTTTTTTCTTTATAAAAATCTTCAATCAAATTGTGAGTGGTATACATGTTAATATGGCTTAAACCCATTTTGATGTCTAACATGAAATTTTAGATAATCTATCATTATATGGTATTTTATTATAATTCAATTTTACGATAATATATTTACATATGTTAAAAATTGATGTAGGTTATTATATTTAAATTACATAAAATTAAAAAAATTATAATTTAACACAGTCTAAAACTTAATAATAATAATAATAATAATAATAGTAAAATAATTTATTTATATTTATTTAATTAAGTATGTTGACCTACAATTGTTTGTAGGGTTACTTTTTAATCTAAATAAACTTAAAAAAAAATTAAATCAACCTTTACAAAAATACATATCTAATTTAATACGACTTGTCATAGACTAGATCACATATCTATATATGTCGATCAATCTTACATATTCAGATTATATAAGAAAATAATAGACAAACATGAACGTAAATACTTAAACAAATTCCAGCAGGTTTATGATTCTATTAGAGGATAGCATTTTCAAAACTTCCATAATATATTGTCATGATAAAAACGCAATAGAGAATCTAATATGGTTGGCTACTATAAGTGGTGTCTTAATTTGGATTTTGAAGAATCACATTCTTTTTAAATGTGGTGTACTACGTAATATCTCCAATTGGTAGTGAATAATATAAGAACACAATCTTCTATTTGGTTTGTAAATAAACTTTTGATTGAAGTACCTTCACGCTTAACTTTCTCAAATTGGTTTTTCTAATCCTATTGCGTATTTGCATTATAAAAAACTGATCCGATCTCTTCAATACTTTAATGAAGTGTTACGTAAAATTTGTTCTCTATAGTATATTTTAATTACTTCCAGTTATAAAAACGCTATTAACATAATTTATAAGCAAGTTTTTATCAACTTGTTTACATAAATAGGCTAAACATTAAAAAGAACCATCTCGACCCTTTACCAAATCCATCCAACTTAGTTGTATATGGTTTTGAATTGAAGATCATTAAATTTAATTTACTTGGTAAAAATAAGAAAATTAAAGTAAATCTTATTATTAATGAATTAATAAACAAATACAAACAATTTTTCTTTACAATGAATAGAATCCAATGCAACCTCTCTAAAATGAGATAGACAAATTTTATTAAATAACAACACAGAAAGTCTAGAAAGTAGTTAAGAATATATATGAACAAGAAGTGGACGTTTGTTTATATTAAGGCCTTGTTTGTATGAGGAGATTTTATTTCTCGGAGCCTCCTTTCTTTTGAAAGTATTTTGGCAAACCTACAACAAGGAATAAAGCAAATGTTTAACTCATGAAAAATATACTAAGAAATAATAATAATTGCATGAGCCATTAATTAATACCTTTTGAGAGCATCTTGGTTGGTCTCCCCATTTTGAGTAGGCTCACACACACCGGTCTCTAAATTGACCTTAGATAATGGTTTCTTCAATAACCTTTCACCAATTTGACACAATTTATCTAAATTCTCTTTTGTTGCAATATCAACAGAAGAGTCTATCCCGGTCAATGTATCATCCTACATTTTCATATATATAATTTGAAAATGAATAAGAAATTGAAAATAACATAATTTGATATAATGTGATTAATAATAATGAATAAATTACCTGTATTCGGAGGTAATTATCTTGAGAGTTAAGTGCTTGAGTGACGGTAGCAAGATTGTAATCAACCATATCTCCGGAGGATTGGCTAAACATATCGATTAAAGGTGTTGAACCACCATGTGTTAACCAATCCAATAATCCCCATTTTGCTGCTAATTTTGAATCGAATTTTTGTTCATTCTTTGGTGTTCCGGTTCCCAATGAGATTATCAAGAACCTACTATATTCCATTGGCTTTATGGAATAGAAGTCATTATTTTCATTTATTATCTGCTTCGTTACTTCATTCACAGCAACTAATGTCTGAAATTCAATATCATCACACATATTAAAATAATTTAATTTAAAGAACTTTTATAGTCAAATATGCATATATGAAAATAATGAAAACACATACGGGATTATTTGCACAAACACCACCATCAATAAGATTGAATTCGTGTGTGTTGCCATCTTCATCTTGGTTCTTGAAATTGTAGCCAGGAAGATAAGTTGGTGCAGCAGAAGTACCGATGCATATATCAGAGAGACGAGCATCAAAACAAGGAGTTGTCTTCACCTTATATGATGAGAAAATGATTGGTTGCATTGTCTTTATGTCAAATGTGGGGATAACAATATTGGTCAGTGTTTCGTGCACACGAATTTCCCCTAACTTTTCTCTCAACATATCGTGAAGGTATTTTCCATCATATTTTGGTCCTGCTAATGATCTAAACAACTTTGTCACCGATCCGAACAGGTCCCTGCAATTGTAATAAATATTATATGCATGCAAAAATATATAAATTAACTTTGAAAATAGTAATATTTAATTTATATACGTACTTGTGTTGTGGAAAGATCTTTGGACAATGTTCCAAATAAAAGGGTTTGATATCCTTGGCAGCAAAAAGTGGACGTTGGTTATGATTTGGAGCAGTTAACATGGCAGTTACAAGACCACCTGTGCTTGTTCCTGTAATCACATCAAAATAATCTGCAAGTCTTGCAGATTCACCATCCAATTCTTGAAGTTGTGTTTCAAGATATTCAAGTATTGTTGCTGGAATAATTCCCCTAATACCACCTCCATCTATGCTTAGAATTGTCACTAACTTTCCATACGTAGGAGGCTGAATTTGTACAAGTGATGATTGTGTTCTCTTCATATTTATTCAAATATATTTGGAATTAAATTAACTTCAACTTAATTTGGGTGTATGTATATGTTTGGTTTGAAAGGTTTTATGAATATTGTTTGCACAAATGTAATTAGTTGGTTGGTTTGATTGCATTGCATTGCATTGCTTAAGGTTGTATTTATAGGAGATTGAATATACGAGGAATGGAATGGGTATATGTTCATTGTTTCATGGTAAAAGTGTTGAATGGCTTACCAAGTCCAATAACCATCAAGGCCCCGCGTTGAATATTCTTCTTTCTATCTAGTGGTCTTTATAATTAAGGACAATATATACACTAGACTTTTGAATATACTTTATTTCTTATGAATTAAGGAGTAATTTCTAAGAAGGTGGATGATTTGCCCGAAACCAATCGCACGTAAACATGTCAATTTGATATTATTAAAATATAAAATTATAGCAATTTGAGAGTTTTCTTTGAAAAGGCTTTGGTTGTCTTGTGGATTGCTCTGTTAAATAAAAATTGATTTATAAAGTATGACTTTTAAGTTAAAAGTTAAAACAATTTTAAAGAGACACCACTTGACAACACTCCAGTTGTTTTCTAAGTTACGTGGGTCTTAACATCCATTAAAAGAATCTTGACTTTTATTAAGGATTGACATTACGAAGTTGACGTACTGCTTTTATTAATAATCATTACTTCTTAGATGTTTCACTATTATCTCAATTTTATTTATTTATTTATTTTAATTTTACTATTTTTTTATTGGATTAAAATTTTATATCATGTAAAATATGTATTTAAAATTTTACATAAAATTAAAAATTATTTGATATATTATTAAATTTATAAAGATTAATAGTATTTAATAAAAGTGAATAAGATGATACTTTTGATGTATTTTAATACATATAAAATAAATTTATATTTGTATAAAATTTTACATGCATAATTTATATGATATGAAATTTTATTTCAAATAAAAAGTAAAATTAAGAGATATAATAAAAAGTGGGTAATGTTTGGGTTGAGAGGATACAAATTCAATGTTTCATATATATGTATTTTCATTGTATTTTGTCTTTCTGCATTTTCATATATAATTCATAGACACATTTTCATATAATTCGTAAGCATTGTTAAAATAATTTTTTTATATATTATCGATTAATTATAATCGTTTGATTATAAAAATTATTCAATGTTACTCCTAATTTATTTTTTTAATAAATAAC
>JBBPBS010000276.1:7240505-7261919 GCA_037974835.1 Cicer judaicum
AAAAAAAAAAAAATCAAATTCAGAAGATACATGTTAAACAATCAAATGTAAAAAGTTAATGTTTGAAATATGTATGTGCTTTTAGAGTTCAATGAGTCTTTGGAGACATATTAAATAAGATAAAAAACTGAACCCTAAAAGGATGAAACCAAAAACATTTCATTGTTAAACAAAAAATCTAAAGGATGGGACCAAAAACAATCCAAAAACAAAAACAATCTAAATGTAGAAATTTTTGAACTGTACATTCCATAAATATGTTTCATTGGTATGTTAATAAGTCACAATCTTTTACACGAATCAATTATAATATAATATTTATAATTTATTATATAAGTTATAAATAAAACAAATATTTTTTTATTGATATATTTATTAAAATATATTTTTTTATAAGTTAAAAAAGATTTTGACAAATCGATTATAATAAAATAATTTTAATTTATTTATTTAAATTATATATGAAATAAATTATTATTATGTCTTTTAAATATATTTTTTTAATAAAATTTGTAAGAAAATTATAATATAATAAATATAAGGCTTAATTGCAGTTTTGGTCCTCCTGTTTTAGCTAAATTGCGAAAGTTGTCCCTCCATTTTATTTCTCTCCAATTATTGTCCCCCAAATAAATTTTTAGTTCAAAATTCGATGAAATTTCAATTTTTAAAGTCATAATATACTATTTATGATCATATATTTTACGTCTAATTGTTACAAATGAGATTTTGAGGTATTGTGTGACTTCAATAAATACAAAAAAAATGAAACATCATTAGAACTTTTGCTTAAGATACCAAAACTAGGGAAAAATAAAATGGAAGGACTACTTTCGCGATTCAACTTAAGTCTAAATATAATTTAATATAAATTACATATAAAATAAATATTTTTTTATAAATCAATTTTAATATAATAATTAAGATTTATTATATAAATCAATCACAAAATAAGTATTTTTTGATCAATTAATTAAAAAATAATAGATATTTTAAGAATTAATTAGTTAAAAAAATACATAGTCTATAACTTTAAGATCTAAAAGACTGTAAATAAATTTTATATTGATAAATAACACAAACAGTTAATTTTTTATTGCAACATAAAATTATAATTGTCATCATAAAATTATATAAAATTATATTAATGTAAAATGATTTATACCGATGGTATATGACCATTTAACTATACTTACATATCAAAATTACTATTAAAATTTAAAAATTCAATTTATATATAACAGGAGTATAAATAATTTTTGCAATCAATTAATAATAATAGTTAATTATTAATAATGTTTAAAAGTAATATATATATATATATATTATTAATTACGAGATACTAAAAAAAATTATTTTGTTAATTCATGAAAAATAAAACTCAAAGAAATTTAATAATTAGTGTATAATAAATAATAAAAAATCCAATAAAACTTAGATTATTTAATTGAAAAGGGGTTTTGTCGCCTTGTCGGTATTGCAATACCAATCATGTATGTAATTAATATTTAATTTAAAAAAAGAAAAAAGAAGCAGGGGAAAGTGGAAATGCAATTGTTGATGTGATAACAGCTGGTATCTTCGCCCAACACGTTTCAATGGCTCAATTTTGTGTCTCCCCTCTCTGTCATGCACCTTCTCCTCGTCTTCAACTTCACCGGCAGCAACAATTCTTCTTCCTTTCTCAATCTATCGCTCCTCCTTCAACCCATTCCAACTCCTCTTTCACTTTTGCTGCTTCCACTTCCAATTTCACCCCCAATGTCGTCGTTACCAGAGAACGTGGCAAAAACGCCAAACTCATCACTGCTTTGGTACTCACTGCATTACATTACATTACACTGTGCTTCATTTTAGTGCCTCAAACTCATATTAACTACGATTTCTTTTCTGATGCTCATTTCTTATTAGTCTCTGGTTAAGCTTTCCCTGAAATTCGAATCGTTTTCTCTTTCAACCATTAGAACTATGCCACGTTTTTCATTTAATTGAACGCAATTCCGTCATTTACATGTTCGATTAAAGTTTCAAATGAATCTCAATATTTTCATTGATTTATTTATTTTTTCCTTTGAAAATTTATGCTGCTTGTAGTTTATTAATCAATTTATTATTATGCGCTTTTATGTATCTTTTTGAACCACGTTCTCTTAAAATAAGAAAGTATTAATAACTATAAAAGGCCAACGTCCAGACTGTGATTTAGATTTCTATATTTATATGTTCAAATTTCGAATAATAAAATTTATTTTATGCATTTTGAAGTTCCATTAAGCTGACTAAATTTTGTCAAAAATAATTAAAACATTTAATTTAACCAAACATGCAATGAGATGATCAGCTAGGTTTGAAACTCAGGTCATGTTAATTAAATGAAAAGAGGGATTCAAATGATACCAACTGTTGTAAGATTAGGTTTGATTGATCACATACACTTAAACTATTATGATGATCCAATGTCAAGTGCAGGCCAAACATGAAATCAGTTGTTTGGAGCTTCCACTCATTGAGCACCTAAGGGGACCTGATTTCGACCGGCTTCCTTGTGCATTAAGTGGTAAGTTCTAGAATAAACCGATGTTCTTAACATTTAAGTATTTTGTGAAGTAGGATCATTCTGGTTTTTTAATCTGGTACATATATTATATGATTTGATTATTACTGGGTCAATTTTTAGAAAAAAATTGCGTGCTTAATGGAAAGAAAGGTGCAGAGGTGACATTTCAAATTCTATGTAAAGTTGATAACTTGATGACACAATATCATTATCAGGGATTGTTGAGCTATTTCTCATCACAAATGGTTTCTCTATGGTATGCTTAATGATTTGTAAGAAACTGGGTTGGGTTCCTTTATGTGGATTGATATCTTAACTGAAGTAGCGTGGATAAATATGGCATTTGTGATTCCATGATAATTTTGTCAACTTAAAAAGTCATTTGCATGTTATATCTTTTGGATATCTTTTCTGATACACATGATAACATGAACCAAGCTGTCAATTTCATGCTTACTATTAGTACCTTATCAATATTCACCTATTAATTTCTTCCCTTGATTCTTGTTCTTGCAGATAATGCATTTGATTGGGTTGTCATAACTTCTCCCGAGGCTGGTTCAGTCTTTCTAGAAGCATGGAGGTAAGGATTTAGATTGGTTGGTTAAGTTGTGTAAAAATTGCTGAAGTTATGTAGTTCAGATGAATTATGTCTGAAAATTCAAATTTGAAGTTAAGTAACTATGTTCATACAAAAGTAACCTTTAGTTACCTTCAAATGATTTTGAAAATTTTGAATGTATTTTTGATGAATTATTTCTGAAAATTCAAAATTTGAAGTGAACTAATCTTTAGTTATCTTCAAATGATTTTAAATTTATTGGCATATCATTTCCACCTTCAAACATTCACCCCTCCAAAGTCACTTTATCCATGATGAGGGGTACCTTAAGTTGATGTTTCTGTTAAAAAAATGTTATTTTTCTTCAAGGGCTTGACATCTTGCTCTTTTTTCTCTCTAATAATAATTTTATACCATTTTAATAATTATAGTACCATGTAGTCATCTAGGCAGAATGCTTGAAATATTTTCATTATGCAACATCTTATCCAATTGTTTTTTATTAACCATCTAAATCGTGCACGAGTTATTAAAGATGAAAATGAAAATTTGTTGAATATTCAATGTTTTTAATTGTCGTAGTCTAATTTGTTTGTGTAGTTTATAGTTGGTTAGATGCAGTGATATAACGAACATAAAAAAACTAAACCTTTTTTTTATCTGTTCTTTCCAATAGCTTTTTTTTTGTAGTCCATATAATGTTATTGAGCAAGTAATTTTCTAATAAATGATTAACTTAGTCTTAATTGTTGTCCTTAGAGCTGCTGGGATGCCTCGCGTCAGAATAGGTGTTGTTGGATCAGGTACTGCAAGCATTTTCAAGGAAGCTTTGCTGTCTTCAAACCAATCACTCGATGTTGCCTTTGCACCATCAAAAGGTATCCATGTTTGTCAGTTAAGTGTAGACTGAATTTAAATGTCTCCTGCATTGCATTTCCCCAGTTTTGCTTCTTCCCCATGATGGATGACTGACTCAAGAAATACAAATCAATTTCCAAATCATACTAGTATTTTGTGGATATTCAAGGAATATATACTATAACAATAGTTCTAAGATATGCATCCAGGTAGGTGAGAGAAGGACTTGACTTTACTTTGATTGTTTTGTTGCTTCTGTGAATCAGGGGCGCAACCATCTTTAGCAATTTGTCCGTAGTTGATCATATTGCTAATTAGTGTTAGTATAATAGTTAAGATAATTGATGCTTGAATTCAGTAAACTGTAATTTAAGGCTTCAACTTCTGAAAGTGACTTATTAAGGATTTGATATTTTCAGCAACAGGAAAAGTTTTGGCTACAGAGCTTCCCAAAATAGGAAATAAAACCACCATTCTATATCCTGCTTCTGCGAAGGCTAGCAATGAGATTGGTATGGGAAATGTTCTTGTTGCTTTAAAAAAAATAACATTTACTATTTTAAAGTTTTACTTTAAAATTATTTTAGTTATGGTATTCTAATAGTTTGTGATATATACATAACCAGAGGAAGGGCTTTCAAGTCGTGGATTTGAAGTTACAAGGATGAATACATATACAACGGTAAAATGTTTTAGTCTTGGTGTTCCCTTCTTTTTCAAGAAAACACGGTCCAATACTAACTTTCCTTGCAATCACGGCATATTTGATAAGTGTTTCTTACAATAAGTCAGGCTTAATTAAGTGTAATTAATGATACATTCCCTGTAATATATTTCATGGCCTGTTTGGAAGTAGTGTTTCTGAAAATGATTTTCCTGCTATGATGTATTTTGTCAAGTGTGTCACATTATGCAATATGCAGTTTGGAGGAAAAGGCTAAGGAATGCTTGAAAACGTTTCCTTTTCATACAAATTTTCCCTTATAAATTTTATGTAGAAGTTTATAACTTCAGAATAATGGCATGCACATACTTCTACACCAGCATCACTAGCTTTTGTTCATTGTCATTTCAGAAAAAAAATAGATACAAACGGTTTGCTTAGCTTGGTCATAACCAACTATTTCTCACGCTTGGAATGACAACTAGTTTGGACTGTTTATGGATTATTATATATCTCTGCCAGATATTTACTGTTGCCCCTAATTCTAACTTAGCCGTCAGGTGCCAGTTCAACATGTTGACCAGATGGTTCTAAAGCAAGCACTTGCTGCCACTGTTGTTACAGTAGCTTCACCATCTGCAATTCGGTGAGTTTCTTTTTGCTTCTTCCCATTTTGCTTTTAGTATTTTAATAATTTAATATCCATTTCAAATCTATATATAGTTAAGTCAATTATATTTTGATTCAATAAGTCAACTATGTAAGCGGGCGCTATGTGTTGTAGTTCCGTGATGAGTTCCATTGACTTAACTCTTTCATACCAACTAACCGTGTTAGTACCTTAGTTAGTTAAGTGTCCTAATGCTTATTGCAGTTGTAAGATTCACGAAAAAAAACTTGCTTAATCTTCTTATTTGCACTTAAAAAATAGGTAGGGCATTTTTTCTTCGAAGAATATTATTTAGTATTTATGCAGCTGATTTTTTTCCTGAGACAACTTACCTAGTTCACGTGCTCTTCCACAACAGTGCCTGGAAGAATCTCATTTCAGATTCTGATTGGAGCAATTCTGTTGCATGCATTGGTGAGACAACTGCTGCAATGGCAAGAAGATTAGGCTTCGGAAATGTGTACTACCCAGCACAACCAGGCCTTGAAGGGTAAACACAAATCCACTTTTTAGAATACTTTGGGGCGAGGGGGGGTTTCTTGTGATAATTCTCTTCTAAAAGTATTCAATGCCTCTTTTATATATCCACACGAGTGTTCACTGTCTGGCACATGGAGAAGGCTCTTTGAAATAATTAACACTACATTTTTAACAAGCTCTTTAATTTTTTGAAAATGCAAATTTACACCACTTAAGAGTGACTGAAGTTTTAAAAACTCACCTTCATTTAAAAAACACACGTATAATCACTCCCATAACTTTATACTAACTTGAAATAACTGTCAAATCTACACTAGAGGATCATAGACTTTTAGATTTCACTTCATTAGCTACATGGAAATTAATTATCACATTATTAATCAGTAGATTCAGTACACATGACAGTCACATTTTTCGGCATTTTATTTCCAATACATTTTTAAAGAAGCTTTTTACTTTTTAATTTAATATTCTTCAATTGTTAGGAATTTTTTTCGTTACTAGAATTAAAAAATATGTTTGTTTTTGTTTAAATTTTTTAGCAAATGATGTGGACAAATGGCCATCATACATCTTAATTTAAACGTGCATCAATGATTAATGATTTTTATTTTGTCAATGGTCAGAAGGGTCTTTTTTCAAGTTTTAGAAAGTTTAAAGACCTCTCACCCACATCCATTCATGGTGACTATTTTAAATTTAGGAATCACTTTTTTATGTCCAAAAGAATAGTAGTTAGTTTATCTTTGTAATAATGTTTTTGTCTATTTCTGGTGGGGTATGTATGAGCCCTCTAAGTGCTCTGTAATGGATGATTAAAAAAATCAACAATAATACCCTTCACTCTAGACCACCAAATCTGTGTGTCTTTTATATGTTACTATGCTGTTGAAGTTGAATTTATTACTATTAATATAGAATCTTGTGGAATTATTATCGGAATATTACAAAAGCAACGACAGGAGATTAGAAATATTAACAATGACTGAACTTTGTGATTCGTTTTAAAAAAGTTGTGGTGGTTGTGTGAAAATATGATTGTATTTTTCATTAAGACAACTTATGAGAGTATTTTGCATTAGAATAATAGTTGAACAAAAGCCTATGCTTTGACCTGTTATGATAAAAAAATGATTGCTAGAATTTCAGGGTAAGTTGGCCAAGTTAGTACATATATCTTATTGCTTTTTAGACTGCTTTAATTCCTGTTGATACATCCGTTTTTTATAACCTTTCTCTTGACAGTTGGGTAGAAAGCATCCTCGAAGCATTAGGATCCTATGATGAATTATTGAGGTAGTTTTCTGCCCATCATATCAATATGGAGATGTTTCCAGCTATTTCTTTGTGCAGCATATATTTGATTAATGTATTGAATTGACATTATGGACGGATTTACTTTCTCTTCTCTGTTCAGTAGAATTAGTCTCATGAGATTATTATGTGCTAGTAGTAAATAATTTTTATCATGTAAATACCAGTTATCTATTTATTTATCACCAATTGAAAAGAGCACTCAATGTTATTTACTGTAAATTGGATTTTTTATGTTTTAAATGGTTTGCAGATTACTCGTTCAACCTTTAGTTTGAGTTTGATTCAATCCTAGTTGAATTGAGACTATGATAGTTGAACCAGTCAGCTTCAAACTAGAGTTTGATCTTAGGAGGAAAGATTTGTGACAAAATCCAAAAGCCGAGCAACAAACGGAACGAATTTCTTATTTTAATTTCCATGATGTGTTTGGATAATCATCGCTTGTGTACTGCTACTTTAGCCTTTGATCACAAGTGTGTCTAGTGTGATATCAAATTCTTTTTGTGCAAGAGATTTCAAATCCGGGCATTGTGCTGGTCATAAAAAGTGCCTTAACGGTAAATCTTGAAGTCAATTAAGCCAACCCAAATGTTCGGAAGAACAAAATAATTGGCATTTTACCTAAAAATATGGATTGAATAGAATTTTAAATAGCTGAAAAGAAGTTCCTGGCCTTGGTACATCCGCTTAAACGAAAAAAATACATCAGTAAAATGCAAGTTTAAGGGTAGAAATTTAGCAATGTTTGACTTTAACCACGAGCGGTATGGTTGTGGAGCTTCTACTCACCTTATAATAAAATTCAAGTTTCACAGAATATAAGATTTGAAATGAGTTTATAAGAATGTTTAAGTAAAAACGTAATAGTGTTAGACGGGAGTAGATGTATTGAGGGAAAAATCTTAGTCTCATAAGGATGAATATGGTAATACCCCGCCATAATGAATCCCTCCCTTCATACAAAGGCCAAGAAGTGCTGATAAACCCCTTTGCGGCATTTTGGCAAGTGAAATGTTTGATTTGGTGATTGCCATCCAATTATTTAATTTTGGCAACTCCATGAATTTATGTGAATATCAAAATTATTACTGGTAATGTCGTTATGTTGTCTCCCACGTTGTGCAAAGAAGTGAACGTAAAAGTAGTTTTAGTGTGGGATAAACTACTGTCATCAAGATTTTACTTAAGCCCATTTTTGTTAGTTTCACCTCGATTTTTTCTAACTACAGTCAAATAGGTTAGTGAAAACCTACCTAATTATATTAGTTTTTGTTTAAATATGTGGTAACGTAAATTTACACATGTAACATGAATTGAATAATACAATATTTGATATGTGTAATTAAAAAAGAAATTGAATAATACAATATTTTTTTTAATAAAGTAAAATGTTTTTTTTATTTTGTCACGTAGTTCTTCTTTCTAAGTCCAAATTATTTATTCGTCAAGTATCTTCTTTGCAAGAAAACAAAGCTAAGGATTTCTTTAAAGGGGGGTTTTCAATGGATGATCACACCTATACCTTGCCGCCAATTTGCAGCATTGCCATTGACGACAATAGGGGGTATTGCACTCAAATATCCCTTTTTTAAAATTCATATACTAAAATGCCACACTCTCAAAAATATATACCAAAATGTCATCTTTTTTTCTCCCAGTTGCTAGTCGCAACCTGGGGATGCGATCTTCTACTTTTTCACTCTTTCACTTTTTTTTCACTATTTTTGAATTGGCCAGTAGGAGGTCGCATCCTCAGGATGCGACCATGTGAAAGAGTGAAAAAAAAAAACGCTTCAAGAGGTCGCATCCCCACGTTGCGACCAGCAACTGGGAGAAAAAAAATGGTATTTTGGTATATATTTTTGGGAGTATGACATTTTAGTATATAAATTTCAAAAAAAGGATATTTGAGTGCAAAACCCGTCAATAGGCGACACAATTGATTTTAGAGTTTTAGTAATATACATTCTTTTTTCTTGATTGAAATTCAAATTTTATTAAATTGTGAGTCTTTTTTAAATTTAGTAGTATCCATTTAAATTTCAACTAATAAAAATATATTAAAAAATAAAAATGTCTCATTTAAAATAAAAGTTAATAAAATAAATAAATATTTATTATATTTACTAATAATTATATATCTGCGTGTAATATTAACTACACATTTGATTATCAATAATTCATATTGTTTAGTTTATTTTTTAAAGTAAGGGATTCATATTATAAGAGTCTATTCGTGAAATCAAAAGTGTGTCTGTTGCGTTATTCCTCCTAGAATATCCTAGACCTACCCTGAAATATCATTCCCTACACCGTTCCTTCCTCGCTTCAGCTTCTGGATTCTTCTATTCAACTCTATATAAACAATACAACCTCTTCTCCTTCTTAATCATCCTTCTCTCAAAAAACGCTCTTATTTTATTTTTCTTTCACGAAACTACAAATTCATCATGCAGATCTTCGTGAAAACCTTAACCGGCAAAACCATTACCCTAGAGGTAGAGAGTTCCGACACAATTGACAACGTGAAGGCAAAAATTCAAGACAAGGAAGGTATTCCTCCAGACCAGCAACGATTGATCTTCGCCGGAAAACAATTAGAAGACGGAAGGACACTTGCGGATTACAATATCCAAAAGGAATCAACGCTTCATTTAGTGCTTCGACTTCGCGGCGGGATGCAGATTTTCGTCAAAACCCTAACCGGAAAAACCATTACCTTGGAGGTTGAGAGTTCTGATACTATTGATAACGTGAAAGCGAAGATTCAGGATAAAGAGGGAATTCCACCGGATCAACAGCGTTTGATATTTGCTGGTAAGCAGCTTGAGGATGGAAGAACTCTTGCTGATTATAATATTCAGAAGGAATCTACACTTCACCTTGTTCTCAGGCTCCGTGGTGGTTAATCTTAATACTAATGTTGTTAATAATATCTTCATTGTGTTCTTATTATGTAATTCTGTTAATTAATTAATGTTTCTATTTTAATACTCTAACTTCTGGATTTGTGATGATGCATAATTGTTCGATGTTGTTCTGTTATGCTAATTCGATGCAGTAGAATCTATTATCTGATTGTTTTGGTACATAAAGCATTTATTTGAGTTAATTTTAGACCGCATCCAGTCCATATAATTGGAGGAGAAGAAAATTATATTCTGATTTAAATTCTAATTCAAACAATACCACTTACAGTTAGAATTAATTATGTTACTTCATCAAAATTAAACGTACATTGAAACATGAATGAAGGATATGTACTGGACAAATTGACCAAACTTCAGCACCGAGAACCTATGTTGAAAACTTGTCTCCGTGTTTGACATAATTCGAATACAAGAAAATTTAATTGTTAATTTCACGCTAGCCATAGGGCTGCAAGTTTACTGATCATTACTTATTTTTGGATCTATTATTGGCAAGTTGTATGATAACCAAAAAGTTAAAAGTTAAAATTACATAATGTACCCAAAAATTACATTATCTCATTTTATAAGAAATTAGATACACGCAATATTAAATTAGAACGAGTAAAAAATAATCTGATTTTCTTTAAATAAAAAGATTTTAAGATACGTCTAACGTGAACTTGTGATTTGGAGTCACAGTCATGGGGTGGTGGATGCAGACAATAAGGGGTGTTCATGTTTGAAACACAAACTTTAGCTTATGTTTATATGAGAGTATCTTCTCACCTACCTATCATCATCATCTCTATTTGCCGTATCGTGTGCGATTTCGTGAATTATGTCACCTCTTTCGGCTAGCTTTTTCAATCATACATATTTCTCATTTATGCCGACGATAAATAGTGACAACCCCAACTATAAGCCTTTTTGTTTTATTATTAAGTCTTCTTTCAAAATAATTTTTTAAAATTTTAGCTTATTATTTTATGGGACTTAAGGGAGGGGATTCTAAGAGTCCCAATATTTTGTTAATTTTAAGATTTTTTTTCTAAAAAGAATTTATTAAAAAAAATGAAAATTTTTTATTGAAAAAAAAAATTAAAAACTTTTTATTAAAAAAAATCAAACATTTTTTATCGAAAAAGTTAAACTTTTTATCGAAAATTTTATTGGAAAAAAATCAGAAATTTTTATAGAACAAAATCGAAAACTTTTTTATAGTAAAAGATCTAAAAAGTTTATAAAAAAAAATCAAAGTAAAAAAATTGAAAAATTTTATTTTTCAAAAGAAAAATATCGATTCTTTTTTTAAAAAAGTAGGTCTATGAATCCTCTAAATCCACAAAATTTTAGGAGCTTTTAATTTATGGGACCTTGTTTTTACGGACCTTTTAAATTATTAATTTTTTTTGCCTCTTTAAAATGTGGGCTTGAGCCAATAATTAGAGGGTTTGTCAAATTGACGGCTATATACTCCCTCATTTTCTATTTTATAAGAAAAATATCAACATTTTAAATAAATATATCATTTTTGTGAATTCACTTACTTATAATATAATAATGGAGGGAATATCAAATAGATATTTGATACGTACCTGCCAACTACTAGTGAATTGTGACAATATAGTAGTACTCTGTATTTTCCCTTCTTAATTATTTTGTTTAGCCAATAAATTGAAAGAAGGTCTATCCAAAAGTTAGCGTTAAAAAGAACGACAAATAAAAGATTGTCAATTGCCAGAATCAAAATTAAAAATATGTTGTACCAAAAAAGAAATATGTAAATTTAATTCTATGATGTTTCATCAGCCACGGTGATGTAAGTAGTTGATTATTTTAATAAGTAAATGTTAGAAGATTAATTTCTTGATTTTAAACTTAAGATCACTTTTTTTTTTTTAAAAAAAGTAAGTGTTTAACTCATCAACCGAACAACTTAAGGGAGATTAATGAAAATGTAGACATGTAGTTTAGATACCAAGTTTGGTTTATAAAGAAAATAATTACGAATTAAAAAATTCATTAAAAAGAGATTTCCAAAATTAATAAATGTATGTTTGATATCATAATAAATTTATTAAAATCACAATAAATTATTATAATTTTTCAAAAACTACAACTTGCAACTTTATTAAACTGCGACTCTTTATCATAATTGACAAACTCAATGTAATATTAAACATACACTGATATTTCTTTTTTAAAGTTACCAATAGATATTAAAATATCATTTTAATATGATTTTCCGAAATAAATAATTTACAAAAAAAAATTAAGAAATCGAATTCATTAATCTACTTAATACTAATAATAATCACAAAAAGTATAAAGGGTGTGAGATGGCAAAGCATGTGAAGTGTGCAGCTTTTGCCTGACCAAAACCCTCACTTAATTTCAATTATTTAAAGACATCACTGTATAATTAACCGGCAAAAGCTACCAGCTCCCATCAAATTATTTTGAATTCCATTAAGTAATTAAGAACATAACAAATGAACAATCCTAGAAAAAATGCTAAATAACCCATGGGGGGGAGGAGCGTTGCGTTGGGTCGGGGTTAAGGTAAAATTTAATTTAAACATCAAATGTAAAAGGCACGTTGATTCATGATGACATGACATTAACCTTTTACTTGGATTCTTCTACTTCAATTACATGCCCCCCTCTTTCTATCATTAGTGCTTGCGTTCCGTTCCAGCTTGGACAAGTTCTTTTTTGTCCCTACACAATCTTTTAAACAAAATTATAAGCAACACCTTATAATTATTATTACATTTATTTCTATACCTTTCATATTCATAAACTATCCAATTATTTTATCCCTTTTAAAGTCATGGTGGAGGAAGTAAAGTAAATGAATCAATTCTACACTAAGTGTATATATCTTCATAGATCATTCACTTGAGGCTTTTAATATTGTTAAGACAAAAAATTAAAGGTTTGGATTTTTTACTCAAGCAATTTTGATCATTTTCATTTTTCAGAGGTAGAAGAAGTTGAAAAAAAATGAACACGACCGTGAGGACGAGGATTCAGCCTAGGAAAGCTCCAAGGTCACATGAAAAAGTAATTAAACTTGTTCTAAAGTCAGAACTCATAAGAGGGTACATTTATGTCATGCACATTTTTGAAAAACGGTTTGTACAGTAACTTAAGTTTAATTGATTAATTTTATTATTAAATTATGATCATGATCGCGTAACAGTTCTTCTTACAAAGATCCCAGAATTCCTCAAAACTCGGCATTTCTTCAAATTAAATACTACAATATGAAATACCATATCTTCAAAAAAGAATAAAAAAATGCTCTCTTTTTCAGTATTGTGTTTTTTATGTATATTCACTTTTAAACTATAGATAAATTGCACAGTTTGATTCTAATCTCTTGAGTTTTGGATGAAAAGGAAGAGATGAAGGGAATCTCACAAAAGGGTATGAGGAATGAAGTTAAAGACAGAAAATTGGCTTTGCAACAAGATGTAATGAATGTCCTTGTTTTTTCTTCTTCAATTTTATTCATTTTTTTGCTTCTAATTAGAAACTGAGAAGAATGAATTTTTTGAATTTCAGGTGGAGAGGTTGAAGAATAAGCTTAGGCATGAAGAGAACATTTCCAAGGCATTGGAGAGAGCTTTGAATAGGCCTTTGGGAGCTCTTCCTCGTCTTCCACCTTATCTTCCTCCCTATGTTAGTAAATTACTCTACCTTTATATTTTTCAGTCCTTTTCTTCACTACTAGTTATGAAATCAATATATTATAATCCTAAGTTGATTATTTGAGTAATGAATTTGATCTTAAAAAAAAGACATTAGGACTTGTGGCCGAAGTTGCGGTACTCGAAGAAGAAATAGTTAGGCTTGAAGAGAAGGTCTTAAATTTCAGGCAAGATTTGTATCAAGAAGCAGTTTACATGTCATCCACAAAGATGAAACTTGAGAATTCAGCTGCGTCATCTGTGAACAATGCAAACCCAAATAATAGTACAAAATTGATTAATGCTGCAAAATCTGGCACTAGGTTAACAACAGCACTTTCTGGTGAGTATGCATTTCATAAAATACATTACCCTTCTGTTCTTAAATACATGTAAAAAAGTATATGAATTCGATCCGAATATATATGTTTTTTTGCTTATATTCAAGATCAGAGGAAGTATATGACAGGAGTTAGTCTATGATATCATGCATCTCATGTTTATCTTACCAGATGATAAACAAGGTAAAAGTATTCAATCAAGTGCTCATTCTTTCAAGTGCAGCAAGCAATCTATATGCAAAGACCAAATGACAAAAACTCCACTTAAGAAAATTCCAATTGAAAATAAATCACTACAGACACGTTTGGAACCTCCCAAAAAGCAGGTTTGTCATGACCAAATATACTTTTTCATAGCAGTAGTTACCAGTAGATAAAAAACTGAAGAATTTTTCAAAGTTTTCCCACTTTGCAGCAGCAGCAAGAACTAAGGCTGAACAACAAACTAACTGCAAAAGTAAGAAATCATCGTCTACACGAAACGCTTTCAGGAGATGAAAGTCCAAATATAATCTCTGAAAATATTCTCAAGTGTTTAACTAGCATTCTCTTGAGAATGAGTACATTGAAGAATCAAGTTTCTGCAGAATATTTGGATCCTTATGGTATCTTGGTATTTGGAATGAGGGATATTGGTCCATATAAGCAATTATGTTCTAGTCTTGAAGCTGAATCTTTTAATCCAACACAAACTGCTAAGTCTTTGTTTGTACTGCATCGATTCAAGTATGTTACACTTCATTCAAATTCAAACTAAACTACTATTACTTTACTTTTTATCATCAATTGCGTTAATTAGATGTTAAGTTGTTCTAATTTCACAAAATTTCCAGACATCTTTTGAGAAAACTAGCCTGTGTCAACATTGAGAACCTGAACCATCAACAGAAGCTTGCATTCTGGATCAACATATATAATGCGTGTATGATGAATGTATGTTGATTATGTCTATTAGAAAAGTCTATTTTCCAATGTGATTTTAGTATATTCTAAACACACTTATTTTTCAGTGGTTTTAGTTAATTTTTATCCTTAATGTTAGTAATGGCTTATTCAAAGTTCTGTTTTGCTTCAGGCTTTTATAGAAAATGGCATACCAGAGAGTCCTGAAATGGTTGTTGCATTGATGCAGAAGGTGTGGTCTTACTTTTGTTTGTTCTCCAAGTTTAGCATATAATAACATTGGTTTGCTCATAAATTATGTGGTTTTAATGTCATCAGGCAACAATAAATGTAGGTGGACACTTATTAAATGCAACAACCATAGAACACTGTATTTTAAGGCTTCCATATCACTGGAAATATGTAAGTTCTGTCCTTTTCAAATGTAGCTTTTTCTGTTGGTGGGAAGATGTACAAAATTATTAACTATACAATGATTCTTACAGCTAAATTCCAAACAAACATTATCAAAGGAAGTAAATAATCATGAAATGAAAGTAAGAAGCATTTATGGTTTGGAATTGTCAGAACCTCTTGTCACATTTGCTCTCTCTTGTGGAACTTGGTCCTCTCCTGCTGTAAGTTGTGGAACTTGTGTAATCTTGAATTTTTAATCTTCTATAGAGGTTTTTCAATCGTTGTTGCAATTGCGATTGTATCATCATTTTATACAGCAGAGAATTATAATCAAATACGAATGATGTACCTAATTGCGGTCACATTACAATTCAATTATTTCATGAACTTGACAAATGCAGGTTCGAGTTTACACGGCATCTCATGTTGAGAAGGAACTCGAAGAGGCGAAAAGAGAATACTTACAAGCTGCAGTTGGAATTACAAGATCAAAGTTTGTTATTCCAAAGATGTTAGATTGGTATTTACTTGATTTTGCAAAAGACATGGAATCATTAATGGACTGGATATGCCTCCAATTACCAAGTGAACAAGGAAAAGAAGCAATTAAGTTCCTAGACAAAAGAAAAAACCAACCTCTCTCACAATTTGTAAAAATCATGCCGTATGAGTTTAGTTTTAGATACTTGTTATGTACATAATTATTTTGCTTCAATTTTCTGTATATTTTTTTAAAACGGCTTTAGGGGTACAATTTGTATACACAGCGTTACATCTCTAAATCCTAAAGGACTATAGAAAAGGCATGATTATAGGATCCTGATTTCAAATATTAGGAAAAAAAACAGCATGTTCATGTTAATATCTCTTTTTCTTATTAATGAAGGGTAATTTTTGTAAAATCAAATGCATTTTTTAATCTACGTGTTATTTGTTAAAGTGATTAATATTGTAGGATGGATGAAATATTTATGAATGGAGCAACTAACAAACAATGAAGATTAAAAATAACCTTGGTTGTTTTGAGTAAGAATCCACTATTTTTAGGCATGCTATTAGTGTGTCAATGAACAAATGGAACATTTTTAGCGTAAAGAATATTACTCATAGTAAGGAAAATACTCATAGACTTCTATGTATGATCAAACATTCAAAGTAAGATGATATTAGAATTCTGTAGTTATATAAGCAATGAGAATTGGCTTGTGGTCCAAAAGACTCATAATTATTGTCTTTTTCTAGATAATTGAAATTAACTCATATATTATGTTACTAGACACTGAAGTTTGCAAGTTGTGTTGGAATTTCAAGCTAAGAAGAGTGGTATAATGATTAAGAATCATTAATTAAAAACACCAAGAATAATAGATTTGACTACACTTCAATATCTTAATTGAACACTTATAATTCAATATATGATTAATTTTGAGTAATAAAACTAAGTTGTGCGGAGTTTATGCAATGGAATATTATAACAAATCGAAAAAAAATGTAAATTTATTCTCTCAGTTTCTATTTGGAATCCATAATATTGATTGGGAAAATAGACTATTGATAATAATTATATGGCTTCTTAATCTATTAACTATATTAAAAAAGTTTACATTTGCTATCTTGAGTGAGCCTGCTAATATTAAAATTATTATGATTAAGATATCGGAAATACAAAAAGACTACAACGGTAAAAACCAAAGTGGTCTTTGGCTGGTTTCCATATCATTTTTTGTGTAAGAGCCATATCATTTAAGGAGCATGTCTTCAAAAGGGAAACATATAAGGTGGAAAAATCCCCTTAATGTCTTTGGATTTTTTGTTTGATAAATCACTTATTGTCTAAGTTATTGAGTTAGCCATTAATCGGAAGAGAGAAACAAAACGCCATCTATTTTTTTGCTTTTATTGTGCAAATGATTACACGACGCGTGTTATAATTATTTTAAATTATATGTTTAAGTCTAAAATTATTTTAAATTATTAGTCAAGAATGATAAAAGTTTAATATCAATCGAGTCTTGGCAGTTGATGTCATCAAGGATTAATTGATATTTTGTCAACACCAATGGAGTCAAGTCTTGTTCAATCACATTAAATTTTACTTGATTTTCTAAGTAAAAAATAATTTAAAAATAAAGTGTAATGATAATTCGATAGTAGTTTAGGCACAATTTTTAAATATCACGATCATATCAGATAAGATTTAGACTTTAATTTTAAATATATAAATATTTATTATAATTGTCTTTTTTAGACACATATTAATCAACTTTATTTTTTATTTATTTTCGTTTATATTTAGTTTAGTTTAATAATTTTTAAATAACTTTTGTCAACTAACTTGACGTTGGTTGAAATAGGTAAGAAATTTAATAAAAAATATAATAATTTAATCTAATTGTTGAAGTAATGAATATTTTAATTGATTAATTTTCAACTAATTTTTAAAATATATATATATATATATTACGACTTTGAATATTCTACAACTTTGAATGAATAATAATCATTTTTTAATAAATAAAATAGTTAAATTTAAATGCATGAACGATATGTCGTGACTACATTTTAATAATAATAATTAATCTATACCATAAATAAAAAAGAATATATGATTTTTGTGGATTTTTTTTTAATTTTATTCTTAATTTGAATTACTTTATTATCATTCTTTTTTATTTCGATAACTGTCTTTAAATGTTTAAATTAATATAAAATGATACCAAGTTTGGTATATCCTTTTTCTGTTCAATCTTACCCTTTTGATTCATCAATTTTATTCTTTTTTACCAATTAAATGGTTGAATTTTTTAACTAATCATATAAAATCTATAAGTCGTCTTATTTTTGTGAAGAAAAACAGATTTGTCCGCATATAAATAGGTAAATAAAATGTTATGATCATCGTCACTAAGGCACCAAAGTTAGCTTTAGGTAATTAATAACTTCAAAAGATTCTAATTAAAAGATTTCGTTAAATTAATTTAGTAATTATTTAAAGAATGCAATTTCATTGTCCAGATTCGATTAGCCTAAAAAAATATCGATTTCAAAGTATGTATCTGTAGAGAATTACATCACAAGCCTTATTATAAGGAAAATGAGTACACTATATTAAATCCCTTCTAGAATCCACCCATTTTTTCCCGCCACCAAAATTGATAACTATCCAATGTTTCATTTCATTTTATTTCATTCATAGACAAGGTCAAATTTACTCTTGTCTATGAAGCAACCCAAACTCATTACTCATAAATACCATTCATACGTAATACAAATTAATGTGTTAATCAAAGATTAGCTACTCGTATTCCTATTAAACTCGTCTAGAAGTACTTTTATACCAAAAATACGACTCATCTTTTTTTTTGGTGAACAATATAAAAAAAAGCTCATCTAGAAACAGCCAAATTTGATAAATAATACTACTATCCATTTCAGACCATTACACGTGGTATAGTACTCCTACTAGTAGTAGGTAAATAACTAAGCTAAAACAACCCAATAAGCTATCCTACAACATGATCACACGTGTGGGAGTCCTCTACAACCGGTTAAAGTTCACACGTGTAGGATTAATAATTCTACTCCGACGCACGCAGTTACACTACACATGACATAGGTAGATATTTTAGGAATCGAGTTTACGTGCATAAAAAAAAAAAGCCACACCACGTTGACTATTATTAGATCAAGAACGATTCAATTTTAAAATTATTCGAAAAAATGAAAATCTAATTTTAAAATTTCAGTCGATCAAAATCAAAGTAACTGCTATGATAATGATAATGATAATTGTTTAAAATGATTATTATTAATTAAAAAATATCCAAGTATAGAAAAGCGGCTATGACAATAAGTTGTGGCAGTGACCCATACCATACCATACGATACAATGGTCAACAAAACAATCTCACCCCTTCACATATTATCTTATTATTATTATTATTAATTAGTGGTCTTTCTCTACCAACTCTTATTACAATTTTGTGTATATATATTCCACAACAACCACACATATTTACTACCTATGTAACCATAAAATTGATTAAAAGAAAAAAGCGAGAAAGTTAGAAGAAAATGGAAGTGGTGTCACCTAGTAGTCCGAATGGAAGTCCCACATTCAGCATAAACCATTTCGATTTCAACCCATCAACAATATCACCATATCTAAGTGCTCCTTGTTCACCTAAACGCTTTGGACAAGATTATTACTTAAGCGCTCCAGCTACACCATCAAGATTTTACTCCCAATTCGATCATTACTTAAACAACGTTGCCGAAGATGATGACGACTATGAACACGGTGGATTCGCTTTTTCTGTAAATAGAGAATCCGATTCATCACCTCGATCAGCTGAAGAACTCTTCCATGGTGGAAAAATCAAACCTTTGGAAACTCCCAAATCGCCTCTTTTATCCCCGAATCGACCCACAAAATCCCCAATAGCAAAAGGGAAAAAAACAATTATTGAAACTTTATTTCCACCAAAAAAGAACAAAGAACCCTCTGTTGTTGAAGAGAGAAGAGGTAGAGATAGAAATCCAACATCTGAGATTTCATCATCGAAATCTGGTCGTAGAATCGCGCGTTCACATTCTCCACACAGAACATCACACTACACATTTGAAGGACAACAACAGAGTAATAATAAAGAGGATTCTGTTCCAACTTCTTCTTCTTCAAAGAGTTCTTCTAGAATATGGAGATTGAGAGATTTTTTGTTGTTTCGAAGTGCATCAGAAGGAAGAGGTTCAAACAAAGATCCATTCAGGAAATACTCTGTTTCCTTTAAGAAATCTGAAGAAGGAAAAGGTTCGTCCATTAGAAACATTGAGAATCCAAAGTTTAGTAAAAGAAAGGAAAGTGTTTCTGCACATGAATTGCTCTATGCAAGGAAGAAGGCAGAGTCAGAGGATTTGAAGAAGAGAACTTTCTTGCCTTATAAACAGGGTATTTTGGGTAGGTTGGCTGGGTTAGGATCAAGATGAACATCATTCAACCTTTTTGAAAGAATTATTTTTTTTTTTCTTTCATTTCTTTTACTGCATAAAAAAACTGTATTCTTTTGTTGAAATTTTAATAGACCATTTTATTTTTTTACTTTTGTAATATTGCCAGAATTTTCATTTTATTTATCCTTTTATCTATTTGATGGTGATATCGTAATCGTGGCTTTGAAATAGCAATTAGCAATTAGCAAGTAGTAGTTCACAATCAAGTTTGTTATATACGTACATTCTATATTCTATTAGTAGAATTAATTGTTATTCATATTGTATAACCGACATTTACTGTGGTACAGACAAGAGCATGTGGCTTGTCGAGTGAAGACAAATGAGTGATGTTTGTAACGTACATGGGGCCGAATAACAATGTCTGTCATAAAATTATCATATTCAATTTCATAACAATCTCTTGGTGTTTTGACATTAGCGGTTGTTGTATGTATACCTGTAACAAAATAAGGAAAATGAAAAACGAATTCAATTATTTATGTGTCTTATGTTGTACAAATGTCTTAAGTCTGATCATTTCCAAAGGGACAACGTGCGGGCGGTATTGTAATCCATAGTGGTAGACACTCCTACCTAACTAACACATGTGACTGTTACCATGGATCATTATTTACATATTCTCTCCCTCTCAGTATCTCAGATGTCATTTTAATAAATTATAATTGTTAAATCATGAAGGTTATTTTTAATATAATCTTTACTTTTTCAAATTACTTTTCAATAATTATTACATGTATAACTTGTAAAGGATTATGATACTTTATGTGGATAGTAATAAAAAATAATCAATATTGATATCATGTTAAAATTAGTATTTTTTTTTAATTATTGTATTTTTTGATATATAGACAAAAAATAAATAAATGATAAATTATGATAATTTAGAAGTAACTTTTTTTTTTGTCCGAGTGTCCTAACATATTCTTTCATTTGATTGCTATATGTATTATAATTATTTAGTCATTTCATACAGAAAAATATATTAATAAAAAAGATAATGTTATTTTTATTAAATTAATTTTACAAGATATTAATTTATTATTAAT
>JBBPBS010000276.1:7262271-7278459 GCA_037974835.1 Cicer judaicum
ATTATCTTTTATTAGAAAAATAGTAATTCAATTATCTTTTATTAGAAAAACAGTAATTGTTTGTTGAATCACATTTTTGAAAATAGGTAAATAAAGAATTTATAAGGTTTAGAAAGAAAAAAATTAGGTATAAAAGCTTTGAGGATAACTAATTTGCCATAACTTTTTGTATTCTCATAGATTTATTCCTAAATGAAAAGGTGAAAATTAGATTTCTCATTGAAGTTTATATATTTACACATTTTAAAAATAAAAAATTATTAATTAGTAAGAGAAGAAGAAGAAAACAAATTTGTCGGATGAGAGATTTTAAACCAAAAAATAACTTTAAATTAAATCACACCTCCCTATTTTATTTTTTCTTATCTCCAAATAATGAGTTACGATTTTTCTCCTCTTCAAAATGAATACCTCAATTAGCACACACAGAACATATTGATTTAGATATTCATACTTGCTGTAAAAATATACAGGAAATAATGTTAGATTAATTAAAATTTAAAGATTATTTGTAGTTTAATTTTTGTTTTACGCTTTCACTCTCCAGTTTTAAAGATAAAAACTCTTGTAATCCAAAACTTGGTTCGAAGTTAATTAATATTTGACCAATACATTTTTGTCAAAATAAGAAAAATCTTTAATAACACGCAACCAATTTTTTAAGATATTAAAATTATCTAATTAATATTAAATAATTCATGAATAATAGGTAAATGAAAAATGCATTAACATTTTCAATATATAATATGCACATATAATAATGATTAGATTCTATTAAGATTATTTGAATTCTTTAATTTTACAATATTTAGAAATTTGTCAAAAAAACAAACAAATTTAGAATTTTATCAAAAAACAAACAAATTAATAAATTAATATATCAAGTATATTTGTCAAATGAAAATGTATAACAACAAAAATAAAAGTTAGAATTATTTATTTAATAAATTAATATATTGAACTTCATAAGTAATTTAAAAAATGAAAAACATAAGGAATAATCTACATATACTATGTATACATAATAATCGGCAGATTTTATTTTAAATTGAGGGAAACTATATTTAAATATTAAATACGGTATGATATTTATTAAGAGAATCGATCATTTGACATCAATGTCAAACATCTAGTTTGACATCAAATCGTGATCATTCAATCTCATTTAATCTAAAAGCTTTTATTAAGTCATTTAATCACAGCATGACTATTTCAAATTTCACGAGAATGCTTCTACAATTCTTTCGTGTGTTTCTTTTTACCATGAAAACTTAATATTTGTATCTTTTCTTCTTATGAAATTTATATATATTTGCGTCATTCAAATAACTCATTTAAATTAGGTATATATATATGTGGAGGAATCAGAATAGGTTAGACCATTAGTGAGAGACATATGATCTGACTTATTTATGATCTGACATATTTAATAAAAAGACTAAGTTTAAATTGTTTTTAAAGTCTATTTATCTAAATAAGTCAGATCTAAACTTATAAAAAAACATATTAGGTTTAACATGTCGGCCTATATGCATTTTATTATTTATTAATATTATTTTTTATTATTATATTAATAATATTATTTTCTATTTTAAATTTTATCAATTAGACAATCACTCAATAATCATTCCATATTAAGTAGTCGTTCCATATTCGGTAGCGATTCTATAGTTGGTAGTCGTTTCATATTCGGTAATCGTTCAATTAATCAATCACTCGGTAGTCATTCTATATTTGTTTAAGAGGTAATAATAGGTGCGTTTGTTTTAGAAAAAAAAATATATTATTTGAAACCAACAATTAATTTTTAGGCTTTAAAGGATATTTGTTTCAGATTTTTTTTTTTTTAATTTATTTTGTTAGAAAAATTATTTTTTGTTTAATATACATAGATATGTACATTGATATTGGTATCTGAAGAGCATTATCCGTGAGAAGTCTATGATCTGACCTATTTATGATTTGATATATTTAATAAAAAAGACTAGGCTCACGCTGTTTTTAAATTCTGTTTATCTAAATAGGTCAGATCTAGACTTATAAAAAAACCTATTAGGTTTGATATGTCGGCCTATATGTATTTTATTATTTATTAATACTATTTTTTATTATTATATTAATAATATTATTTCTTATTTTAAATTCTATCAATTAGATAATCACTCAATAATCATTCCATATTAAGTAGTCGTTCTATATTCGATTGCGATTCTATAGTTGGTAGTTGTTTCATATTCGGTAATCGTTCAATTAATCAATCACTCGGTTGTCATTCCATATTTGTTTAAGAGGTAATAATGGGTGCGTTTGTTTTAGAAAAAAAATCTATTATTTGAAATCAAAAATTATTTTTTAGGGTTTAAAAGATGTTTGTTTCAGAATTTTAAAAATTATTTTGTTAGAAAAATTATTTTGTTTAATATATATAGATATGTACATATCTGGAGTGGAGAGCATCATATGGTATGAGTAGAACATTTAAATATTTTAATGTGAATAAGGTTTTTAAAAAGTCTTCTAGGTCAGGTCAAACTTTTAAAAAATTCAAGTCATGCCGTAAAAGAAGCATATGATAGTCCGTAGGCCAAGCTTAGGCCTAAAAAGTAAATCGTAGGCCAGGTAAGGCATTTCAAAGTCTGGTCTGACCTATTCTCACCCATATATATGAGTATGATTTGAAGTCAATATTTTGCCAATTGTTGTCATAGAAGTTCTAATTGTGAGGGGAATTTTCAAAATACATTTGGAATTCTTTATGAGTTAAATAACTTAATGTATCACTTGGTTAAATGGTGGCAATGTTTGGGTTTGATGCATCTATTTGCCATCAAATCAATGCACATGTTAAGTTATCAATGGTTACAATCTTTTTCAAGAGTTGTTTTCTTTCACCAATTAGTATGAGTTTCTCTATAAAAAGAAACACTTTAGAGGCAGAAAGAAGAAGATAAATTTAATGTTACATGAGTCAAACTTCTGTTAAAAATATTTATGACTCATTTCTTCTTTTCTCTAGTGCACGAGAGTAAATGAATGAAATTTATTTTGTAAACTATCATTGATCGATAAGCTTGATGTGAATGTGTAATTCACTTCACAGATTCCAAAGTATCTTGTAGGGGATTCGGCACTTAACCTATTTGCATCCAATATATATATAGATTGGTAGGAGCAAATCGAACATAAAACTTAGTGTGATACACACACTTTGGAATTTATTTGTGCAACATTTATTATCATTAATATTATTTTCTTTTTGTTCAAGATTTACATCATACCCCCAACAAAAGATCCATTGCTAATTAGGAATGAGTTAATTATTTTGTTTCAAGCTATAGGGGTTTGTTTCAAACCATAACGAACTTTTCTTAATATGAACTATTTTTCCTCCTTTCTCTTAATCATAAATCCTGGTGGTTGAGAGACATACACTTCTTCTTCCAACAATTTATTTAGAAATGCATATTGTACATCAAGATGGCACATCAGCCAGCCTCTAGCGCAGGCCAGTGCTATTACTAGTATGATTGTCTCAATCCTTGCCACTGGAGCAAACACTTTAGAATACTCTATATCTATCTTTTGTAGAAATATTTTGGCAACCAATCTAGCATTCTATTTAGCAATTGTTCCATCAATATTCAACTTGATTTTGTAGACCCATTTTACTCCAATCTACTTATGTTTTGGAGGTAAGTTAGCTAAGTACCAAGTTTGATTTTTCTCAATTGCATTG
The DNA here is from genome assembly GCA_037974835.1 of Cicer judaicum. NCBI lineage: Eukaryota > Viridiplantae > Streptophyta > Magnoliopsida > Fabales > Fabaceae > Cicer > Cicer judaicum. The sequence continues at coordinate 7,266,008 of JBBPBS010000276.1, forward strand.
ATTTCTTCTATCGTTGCTTTCTTCCAAGATCCCATTTTCATAAATTCGTCAACACTCACAGGTTTTGCGTTTGCAAATAGAGCAAAGTAAACCATATCTCCACTTTTGCCAATTTTATTGTCATTGTATACTTCAAATTCTTTAAATGTGTTGGTAGTTGTGTCTCTATCTTTCTTAACTCTGTCTTTACTAGTCTGGTGACTATTTGGTATTATTAAAGGAATTTGTGTAGACTAGCTGGAGTTATTGGTCCCCTATTTTAGTCCCAATGTTGGCTACCAACATTTTGTTTTCAGTGCTGGTTATTGTAGGCTTTAGTTTTCAATCCCAATTTTCATGTTCAATTATCCTCACATCTCTACTAACTACAACCTTGCCTATAGTAGGATCATAGAACTTGTATGCACCAGTTTGACGATATTATACTAGTATCATAAATTCATTTTTGTCTTGTAGTTTCTTTCTCTTTTGGCCTGACACATGTTTGAAGCATAGAGCACCAAATGTTCTCAAGTGTTTTAATGTTGGTTTCTTTCCACTCCAGACTTCCTAAGGCAACTTCTTTGTTGGACACTTATTTAAGATGTAGGGAGTCATTGATGCAGCCTCACCCAGAATTTGTGTGGAAATCCCTTTTCCTTTAGCATATTTTTAGTCGTGCCTAGTATAGTTTTATTTCTTCTTTCAGTCAGTCTATTATTTATTCTTTCGGACATTGGTGAAGAATGAATGTAGCCTTACAATCTTTCTTCTTGTTTTTTTCTAAAATTAGATGTCTAGTCCTATGATGGATTTACTCCTAGATCTTTGAAGCCATTTTCTATAACTTCTAACACTTTTTGATATCCAAACAATGCATTTGAATTCATCCCAATCTTTTTCATCAAAATGTGGCATATGGGCTGAAAAAATTTCATTGTTTGCATTTGAACTCGTCTTCACTTCACTGGTAATATCGATCATCGCACTCCACTCATGTTTTGCGCTTTTTATTTTGAATCAATGAACCTTGCTCTGAATACCAATTGTTAGTTTTTCAAGTTGTTGTATGGATTGCAAGAAAACACAAAAGTGCTTGCTATTTGAATGAATGAATTACTTCATTGATGGAATAGACAGTACTATTTATACATGATTTTATTCTCATTTATTTTAACTAACTAACTAATCAAATAATTAATTAATTTATTTATTAATTAGTTATCATATGCAACTAATATCTTATTTGAATTACAAGCTATCTAACAAATAGTGTGGGACATAATGCCTTGCGAAGAATATTTTTAGTTGCAAACTCATCTTGATAATATACTAGAGAGTGTGGTTTTTGTAGCATCACACACAGAAACAAAGGTAGCAAAATTCCACATTTATTGCGAGGAAGAGGCATAGATTGTTAGAAGCCTTATTTTCGTGATGATAGTAAGCGAGCGTTTAACATGAAGGATTGTAATTGTAAGTGAGAGATTCATATCGACATTAAGTGAATTAAGATGGATCATTAGATTAGATGAGATCGAAGGGTCACAATTTGATGTAAAACTTTTAGTTTGACACAAGTGTGAAATGATTATGCTCCATTTATTAGATATAAGAAAAAACTCTAACAACAATCAACCAAATTTTTAAAATTTTCTGATGATTTAATCAATAAATATTGATAAATTCATACATAAATGGACAAATAAAAAATAAAATATTTACCTCAAATATCTACAAAATAATAATATATTATATTCCAAATTTAGCAAAAATATATCCTACAAAAAAAGTATCAAAATAAGTCAAAATAATAATATATATAATAATAAAAGGTAAAAATATTCAAATTTTTGAATAATTAAATAATATTCATAAAGTCAAAAATAATGGGCGACGAAAAAGTATTAAAATCTCTAAATGAAATGAAATGTGTAAACACAATAATGCACATATTCTATTCTAAATTTTCAAAAAGAAAATTCTATAAATATGTTTCTATATTTATCAAATATTAAAAAACCTCTAATAATAAGTTTTTTCTTAAACAACCAATGTTGTATTAGTATTGTTAAAATTGTGCTAAGGGTGAGAGTCAAACCATAACCTTTTTATCATTTTAATCAGTTAATTCTTTGATCTCAACCACAAAACTAACTTTATATTCCCTTAATAAATAAATAAATCTAATTTTCTTCTTATTTAATTACATAGTACTTTTTAAATTCATAAATGGCAGGAAATGAAAAGTAGAAGAAAAATATATACATAATGATGAGTATGTTGTTTTTAAATTTTGTAATAAAAAAAATAAAAAATAAAAAGAGAGAGAGATTCTACAAATATCGCATGATACATTCTTCATTCACATGAGAAATCAGCTAAGATTTTCTTTGGGTGTAGTATGTAAAAATATAAGAAAACGGAGATGAATATTTTACAAATAATTAAATATGAGAAAATTACACTAGACATGTTACAAAATTTGTAACTAACTAAATGAGTTCATTAGAATTTGAAGTTTAGTTCTCATTATTTCAGTAACATAACTTTTTTTTTTGTCAGGTTCAAATTTATTTATTTTGTTTATTATTTTTATATTTATTTATGCTGAAAATTTTATAATTTGATATCTTGATACAAAATGATATTTAATATTACGAATGAATCTACTTTTGTTTATCTCTTAAGAATCTTGATTCTTACTTTTTAGTAGAGAGCTATGATTTTTCTCAACTTCAAAATAATGACCTCAAATGCAAAATAATATATGTGACTAGCACATTTGGCATAAGAACATATTGATGAAACATTCAAAAGTATACCGCGACAACTGCTTCAAAATACTATCATAGGTCTCTTTTTATTCATCTAAAAAATAGAGGTGATTTAAAATCATTTTTTTTTTTTTAAATTTTCTTAGTTGATTTTTATTTTATTTTATTTAAATAAGTGAATTTACATAAATTTAGTTTATTTTTCATTTTTTTTTATAATTTCGTAGTTGTCTAACTGCAGAATTTTTTTATAGTTTTATTTTGGTGCGACACTCTTTGGTATTTCGGTTCTCCTTTGTATGCTATTTATTTGGTTTATCAATTATAAATTTCAATCAATAACTTTAGCATCATTAGCACTACAAATATGAAGATTTAAGTATTTTGGACACTCAAATTTTATTATATTTATAAGAATATTATCGTTTTATGTTAAATTGATGTATTATGTTATTAATTTGAATAATATGAGTTTGTTCGTAAATTTATTCTTTTAAATTTAACAATTTTTAATTTGTATAATACGAATGTGTTTCACTTATTTGAATGAATGAATATTGTCTTTATTTAATAAAATAATAAAAATATATTGATTAAGATAATAATACTTATTATAAAATATAATATTAAATTAATTAAAATTTAAAAATTATTTGTATTAAGTGTTGTTGTTATGTTTTAACTATTTTTTTTTAAATTATGTTTTAACCTTTTCGTTATACAGAGAAAGACTTTAATAAAATCATGTTTAAACTCAATAGTTATAAAAATAAAAATAAAGATAAAACTTTGATAATTTAAAATTTGGTGGAAATTAAATAAACTATGATTAATAATAATTTTGTCAAGTTTTAAATCTAGGTACACCAAATAAATCCGACCATCACTAAATCTTATTCAGGATAGTTGTCTAGTTTGGATAAGGTATTTTTAGTGAGGCCACATGTCAACAATGTGCAACCTAATTTGTGTTTGAGTGAGTCAAATAAAAATAGTGTTCAAGAGTATGGAGTTAGTGGGCAAGTATAAGTGAGTATATTACTTTTTTTTTAAAATATGGGTTCAAAAATTGATGACACAGACGATCATTAATCATCTATTTCTTTATGGTTCATAGTATTTGTCTTATTTATGAAAGAAAAATACAATAAATGAAAGACAAATAATAATAAATTTATTTATTTATCCTTACCATTTATTGATGTAGTTTCATTATAATATATGAAATGTAGTTTCATTATTATATATGGAATATGGAGAATAATAATTTGAGGGTTGTGTAAATTATATTAATTAAAAAGATATGATTGAAATAAAATATTTCATTCGTTTATAATAAAATGTCATTCATAATTTTTAATACAATTTTAATTATTTTTTTATGTACTACTCTTCAATGAGTACTATTTATATAATTTTTAAAATATTATTATACTTTATATTTTTAATAATAATAAATTTATTAATAATTAAGATGAGTAATTAAGTAAAATGATTAGTTCTTTATTTTATTTATTATAATTTTTAATTTATGTGGAACAAAATTTAAATTACACTTGTTATGAGATGGAAAGATTAATTAAATTTATATTGAAAATTAAAAATCACAATTATTTTAAAATAAGTTTTTTTTTTTGATAATATGATAATTATTTGAAGGAGTTATTACTTTATAAAGCCTTTTCTCCTTCTTATGGATTCTGAAACTAGACTTGCTTTGTTAACCCCCTTCGAGTCTTACTGATCTAAGTTTTTTTGACTTATATAGTTGTCACTTTAATTTTGTATTTCTTTGTGTTTGAACTTAACATACAGGAGTTTTTTTTTATTAAAATACCTTTTTTTATTTATTTATTTTCTTAAATACATTAGTTTTATATAGGAGGTCGTTTCTTGGGAAAGCGATTATCTAAAGATTAATTTTTTGAAATTCAATAGAATGTCGTTTTTTAGATAAATAACTTCTAACTGATTAATATTTTTTTTATATATTTTAATATTTATTTATTATTAGAGTTATTAATTTAATTATTTAAAAAATAAAAATACTAATAATAAATTAAAATAAAATACATTAATAAATTTTATATTTTAATTATTATTATTATAATTAAAATGATTAAATAAAAATAATTATATTATATTATAAATTAAATGATAATAAAAATAAATTTTTGTTAATAGCAAGAAAATAAAAAAAAAATACATTAAATTAACGTAAAAAAACCATATTAACGAGAAAAAAATGTTGGCATGGAAATAACTTTTATTATTAGCATTTTGACATGAAAATCTGCACAGCAAGTCAACAACTAGGCATGCCATATAGGATCATGAGTATTGAAGCACCTCTTTATATTATACTCTTTAAAATAATATATATTGTTTTAAGTAATAGTGTGAATCAGAAAATAATATTAATTTATAATTATATTTGTCAGATTTTCAAAAATAAGTTAGACAAATCAGAATTTGATTTGTTATCTTTAACTTGTAATAATAAATGTAAATGTTGTAACGATTATTTATATGGAGAAATATCAAAATAAATGGACGCCAAACTCTAATTCATGATATGGTACCAGTAGGTTCCATCAAACGTGTGAGCTCTTAGTTAATTTTGGTTTTATTCAGCGACACCTCACTGGTGTTTCGTGATTACGTTGCGAACTCTCAACCATAGTTGTCTGCGGTTGTTTGTTCGACTCTTAGTTTCATCTTCGCGATTCCCAATTGTCTTTCACAATTTTTCGGTGTTGAGATAGTGCATCAGGGTTGTTTCTTGCTGCTCGATCGTGATTTTGGTTTTTCTTATCATTAATTTAATGTATTTCATTTTATTTTCATGTTATTAGTATAAATTTTTTATTTATTTAATTTTTATTATTATTATTTTTTTTTGAAATTTATAATATAATTTAATCATTTTTATTTAATCGTTTTAATTATAATAATTTTTAATTATAATTATAATAATTATTTATTATTATAAAAATAATTAAATATAAAATTTATTTATAATTTATTAATGTATTTTATTTTTATTTTTTATATAATTAAATTAATAACTCTAATAATAAACAAATATTAATTAATTAGAAGTTATTTTTTCAAGAAACAAATTTTTATTGAGTTTCAAAAAATTCGTTGTAGTGGCTTCTCTAAGAACAACCTCCTACTTGAAAAAAAAAATAAATCACTTAAAAAAAATAATTTTTAAATTAAAGCATTTGAAAAAATAAATATATTTTAATACAAAACTCTATCATAGAGAGGTCATAGAATGTCTCTAATTACTTTTTTTCTGAGCGGAAGCCTTAACTAGTTTTATTTTATCTTTGGGCCGGACTATTGAATATTGGGGTTTGATATGATTTACAAATTGTAAGGAGATTCCATGTCCAGCAATTTAATTTAATTTGTGTTGGTAATTTCATCTCTCATCTCTTATATTTTCAAAAGCCCCTCAAATAAAACGTCAGACTAATTTAAATGTGGGTTTTTGTCAAAAAATATTCAGATTGATTAAGCCAAAGTACATTAAAAATGAAAAAAAAAAAAAATCTATTTGTGTTTAAGTGCGAAGGCGCTAAGCAAGTGTGGCGTATTGATCCAAAAAGTCATGGCATTGTTCGACACAACTACCTTATATGAGATTTGCTCTGCGAATTTCCAACAATACAAAACTTACAACAACCCAGTTGACAAAAAAAAAAAAACTCAACTCCAACTGCAATGGAGTGTTCTAAAATTTTAAGAACGTTGTTTGATTTTTTTTTCAACACTAGAGTTAATTTATATAATACTTTTTTCATCCCAAAATAATTATCACTTTATAAAAAGATAAAATTATTTTGAAATAATTATAATTTTTTATTTCTAATACAACTTTAATTAATTTCTTTGAATTATACCATATAATTTATATTGTTACATCACTTTAGAGTTATTATTCTCACTATATACATGCTTATATACGTTCAATGTGAAATGTTTTAATTGAGTATTGAGCAAACTATGTCACTATAGATGATTATCTTTGATCAAATTATTAATTTTTTGGCAAGCCACGATTGTCAAATCATTAAGCACTGATAAAGCTTCTCGCTATCTCCGGAAAGAGTATTTACTGGTAAAACATTTTTGTCATGTCTATCTTCCCATATCAACCGTCACATAATAGATAATCTAATAAAAAAAAAAGTAGTGTACAATCATCAATCCCATCACTATACCTCCAATAATTCTAATGCTACCCTGATTTGAGAATAGTGTTTTTTTTCTGTGGCTAATTCAGTGATTCCAAATTGCCACTCTTCCGCTAAAAATAATGTCAAATTTTAGCCTAACTTGATGTTTCACTTAGAAAGAAAATAAGAATAAAACATTAATTTGCTTTTTCCATGTAAGGATATATTGTGAAAATATTGATTGGCAATGGGTCACTATTAATTTTGTTGGAGAGCAAAAATTATAACATCAAATCCATCAGCGCTGGCATAGCTGGCTCCAATTGCTAAAGACAATTACAGTTAATTAAATCTTTTCTTGGCTACATTTTAAATCCATTTCCACTCAAACCCACCATAACACAATCCAGAACTTTCAACAGTAATCTTCCACTTTTTTTGATACAGACTCATGATCATGACTGGACAATAAATTAAGCTACTACAATTTTAGTTTAATTATTCATTTGCAATTTATGTATTAGAAAAAGTGGTTTTATAAATGATGCAATAAAACAAGAAGCACATGAGAGTCAGGAAAATTAGGAATGCCCAAATTATTCCGCATACATAAAAGGAACTTTATTTCCAATGTATATACTTGTCAACCTTTCAATGTACCAGCTTGATATTGACGCTGCTTCTGCTTTTTTTATTAGTCGCGTGAATGGTCCCCACTTTTGACATTAACCTCACTTTCTTCATGTTTTACATTATTAATATTAACTATGCACATATGACATATTTTATATATCTTCTTCCTTTTTATTTTAATAAATGTATTTTTTTTTTAAAAACTAACTATATTAAATAAGATTTCAATACAAGATGTGTCTGAAAAAAGAATTCGATACAAAGTCAAAGTTGTCGTTAACTAATATACAACATAAATCAAAACTTTTTAATAAACTCAATTTATAATGTAATTATTGACTATCACTTATAAATATTTTTATATATTTTATTTCAACCTATTATTTTTAACAAAACTAACATCTATACACGATGAATCTAAACCTTATTAAGACACTTCAAACACAAATACTCTATTATTCTTGAACAAACATTAGAAAAAGAGTATCATTGATTAAATTCATAATAAAAATATTAATATATATTATCAATAGTATATTTTCATCGTTATCTTTAGATTTTGTTGGAGATGTAAAAATGGTATGTTGGCATGAAGATATGATAATTGGTGAAGTTTAATTAATAAATAGATTTGAACTCCAATAGAAAAAATTGGGTACAAAATCTCCATCAATTTTTATTGGTTAGATAAAGATGGGCATGAAAGTATAATACTAAGATGCTAAATCATATTGAAGAGATATTAATTCACTTAGTTGTTATCATCATTTCATATAAATGCAATCTGTTTTTGCACAAATTAAATGACTCTTTAGCAGTTTAGCGTGTAGGCGTGGGTATTAGCTAGTTGCGTGTGAAGAGTGACTTATGAGATATGTGCCAATATGATGGAGCACATGCATGTATTCATGAGACACATTTTTTTGGGTGTTAAATTTCTTTTAGGTATACATATTTTTTTTTTAAATTGTATACGACTGTTCTGAATTCACTTTATACGTGAACAATAAATATAATTGATTAATGATTAAACATAAATATAATTGTATCACAAATTATTGTACATATAATTTATACAATTGTGGCAGATGAATGTATTTAAAGTCTTTAAGCCACTATGAAGCTAACGAACTAGAAAATGTTATACACATGATATGCATCCACACAATTATATAGATAAATGAAAGGCATATTATCATCTTCTATAAATAGAAAGATTTGTAAATAGTTGAAGCATCTCCAATTTTTTAGTGATCATTATAAGAGTCGACGGATTATTAATCAAGTCTAAAAAATAGGAGAATATAAGTGATTAGATGTTGTGTGTGATATAATTGTCATAATTTTTTTATAATTTTTAGAGTGATTGGTGATATATATATATATATATATATATATTATAATTTTATTTAAAATAATGAATAAATTATATCCAAATATTTTCATAAATATTGGTAAGAAGTGTCAAATCACATTAATATTTGAGTTATTTTATTCTCATTGTAGTGTGCTAGTGTTTTTCATTAAAGATCTTTAGGTGTATGGGTTAATCCGTTGGGGAGTTTTTCTACTGAAAGAATAATATTTGTTTACCTACATTGGATAGTTGTATTTAGCAATATGGACTTTCCACATTTCTTTGTATCTTTTTTGGATTTTTAACCTAAACTTTAGTTAATAAAATAAAAAATAATTATGATAATTAACTATGTTAATAATGACGTTAATTAAATAATGAAGATGATAAGAAAATGTCAATAACATTTTATTATAAATTTAAAATGGAATAACTATAAACAATAAAAATAATAAAATGGAAAAACTTAAATAAAGTCTTGGCAAAGAGCCAAATAACACAAATTATAAATCACAGAAATAATAATATAGAAAAAAGATATATATTACTGCAAATATCGATCAAAATAATTTTTAAAATTTGAAAATTAACAAATTACAATTTAAATTAATTTATTTATAAAATTTAATTTTTTTATGATTTTTTGTTAGAAATTAATGTATATAAAATTAAAATTATTAACAAATTTATTTTTAAAATAATAAAATTTGTGTCAATGAAACGGAAATAATAAAAAATCAATATAAAATAATTAAATAATCAATTAATGTAACACATTGTAATCTTTACTAACAAAATTTATCAATAAACTATTTTAACTATTTTTTTTTTTTCAAAGTAATTTATGAATTGACCTAGAAAAAGAGTAAAGAAAAGTAAGAGCCGTGTTCGTACAACCGTGCCTGTTGATAATTTACAGTACCGCCTAACACACCTTTGATGAATATGACCTATGGTCCGTCTGACACATTAAAAAAGGAGCACCTAAATAAAGATGCTACATCGAAAGAGAGTCACTTAGAAGTAAAAGCAAAGTTTCATGTTACGGGGAAGATGAACTTCATCTCAATAATTATGTGATGGTTTGATATAGGTTTTAGAAAAAGCATAAAGCAATTGATGTTTGATACACTCTAATGTAATGATCAGAGAGGCACATGCTCATCCAACATTACCACAAACCCTCCCTTTTTTCTAGAGTTATTTTTTTCTTCTTCAATAATCCCACAACTTGTGGTCCTGCCCACCCTTATCTTATCACTTATATTTCAAGCCCCTATTATTTCACAAACTTTGTCACATCAACCTTTCCTATCAATTTAAAAGGATCTTTAATAAAACTTATTATTGAGTTTAAAATAAAGTTATGGTATCGCAATCTAAGTGATGCCATCACAATATTTTTTTTTACTTAGATGATATTAATGAATAATAATGAGTTGGCGGCAGAGCCATAAAAGCAAATTATTATTACCGTTTACCACCATAAAAGATTAAGATTGTATGACTACAAAACTAGTACACTACCCTGGCCCAATCTAAGTGATGAAGACCAACTAACTTCCCACTTTAACATCACATTAGCTAAGATAGACCCTAGCTATAGTTAACAACACCCATCCTTCCTCTATATCTATTAGCTGTAAATCCATCTCCAACATACCCACCACACCACTCTCTTTTTCCTATAATTAATTAATCTCGTTACTTCAACTTTTGTACAATTTCATATTATATCATATACCATAATGCCATCTATTCATTCTAGTCCATGCTACCCAATGGAAAATCCAGCATTAGCATCACTTCTCCGCCACACAACAACGACAACAACAACAACGGATCAAAAGCGCAACAAATTCTCCCTATTAAAAATGTTCAAACTTTTTCCAATGTTAACATCGGGTTGCAAAATGGTGGCTTTATTAGGAAGACCAAGAAAACCTATGCTTAAAGATAGTGCGACAACGGGTACAATATTCGGTTACAGAAAAGGGAGGGTGAGTTTAGCAATTCAAGAAGACACGCGTCAAATGCCAATTTTTCTTATTGAGTTACCAATGCTAACAAGCGCTTTGAACAAGGAAATGGGTTCTGATATAGTTAGAATAGCGTTGGAGAGTGAAACGAAAAGTAATAAGAAGAAATTGTTGGAAGAGTTTGTTTGGGGTGTTTATTGTAATGGAAGAAAAGTTGGATACTCAATTAGAAGGAAACAAATGGGTGATGATGAACTTCATGTTATGCAACATTTGAGAGGTGTGTCCATGGGAGCTGGTGTGTTACCTACCTCATCTGATCATAATAAAGATAGTTCTGATGGTGAAATGACTTATATGAGAGGTAGATTTGAAAGAGTTGTTGGTTCTAAAGATTCTGAAGCTTTTTATATGATTAATCCTGATAATATTGCTTCTCAAGGTCCAGAGTTTAGTATCTTTTTTGTTAGATCTCAATAAAACTATATTATATTCATCTCTATCTACCCCTTATAAATATATTTATATTATATTTCTATATTCCTTATAAGCTACTCATTTTTTTTTTTATTTCTTATACCTTGTTATGATTTTATGATTGCTAATTTATTCCTCATTCCAACTTGTCTTTTCGGAATCCCCTGAAATCATACAAACTTTTTCTTTAACTTTGTTGTTTTTGTAAAGGAACAAATTCAGATTAAGCTATACGATCAAATTATAACTCTATGAACAATGAAATATAATATGCAATGATAGATGAGATAAATTTTTAATTTTAATTTATTGATTGTCTCATATTTATCCATTACCACTTTTGCCAGGCAAGAAGATTTTGGATGGCTAAAAGCCAGAGTGAATGGTACTGGAGCGAAAATTAAAAAGGTCTCATTAGTTGGGATGGAATGTGGGATTTAAAATAAATATAAAAAAGAAAACCATTTTTCAAAAAATAACCAATATAGCTTAGTTTAAAAGACATAAGCCTGTGTAAAATAAGAACATTGACCAATTACATTCCAGCTAATCATTTACCTAATCATAATGAATGCTTATCATTTAAATGATTAGAGTTAAATATAACCACATATAAATTTTGTGTTTCTTGTTAACTTTTTATCATAAACATTTTCTAAAAAAATACGACGTCCTACTTTTAAATTTAGTGGATCTTCAAACTTGTTAAAAGCTTATACTTTTTCCTGAAATAAAATATAAGAAAAATATATGCTATTAACGTAATTTTTAACATACTTTTTTTAATATATATTAATTTTTTTTATAAAATTTATTAAATTATGTGAATTTTATATAAATTTTAATTAATATAAATGAGTGTATTGAAAAATTAAATAAAAATCGTCTTTATTTTCTCTCCTATTTTTTCTCTCTCTATTATTATTATTTTGATATATCTTTTAGTATATTATAAATATTTAGGTTCATTAAGTGTCATATTAATTTGTTTATATTTTCAAAATTATAGTAACGAAAAATATGAAAAATGAAGAAAAATTTAAATATTAAAAAATTTGTA
>JBBPBS010000276.1:7278828-7308685 GCA_037974835.1 Cicer judaicum
CTTACAATAAAATCATTTTAGCAAAAAAATTATTTCAAAATCAATATCATTTTAATTTTTTAATATAATATTTATTATTTTCTTATATTATTATTCAATTATATATATATATATATATAACTTTCAATGTAATATTATAATTGCGTTGACAATAAGAAAAAATTAATCAATAGTTAAAATAGATAAATTGATAAAACGACATTTTTTTTTATTTTAAATATTATATTTTTTAATATATATACAAAAAAATTTAAACGATATTTATTATAAGATGTAAAAAATATAATACTTAAATGTCATTTAGTAGATATCGTATGTATGATCGAGCTCGATAATAAAATTACATGACAACCAACTTTACCAAATCCATAAATTTAATGTTCAAAAGGATGCACATGAACGGGAAAAACAACTACAAAACATTATTAATTTTCTATTGAATATACATAGAAAGTTATTTGGATATTTCCAGTAAATTAACAAAGTTTGTGATTCTTCGATTAAACATAGATAAATGACCCCATAAAGTATCAAATAACTCATTATTGTAAAATTTATGACCAACGCTAATTATCCCTGCTTGCCTTGCTTTCCATTTACACGATTTATATGTAGTTAATGTTGAATTTTGATCTTTCCTACACTTTCCATTATTTTTGCAGTGCATTCATAATTTTGTACTCATTTCTCTTTTTTGGGTCTCTATATTTAATCTTATAATAGTAACAATAATCTCATTTTTCAACTGATCTTACTCATACAATACAACTTTACGTGTAGAAAATATTTACAAAATAAAATAAAAATAAATATTATGTTATCATTTTTCTTTACGGTATTTTATCATATTTTAAACATTGTACTTTAACAAATCCTAATATCCATTGATTTTAAAACAACTTTCATCATGAGTGAATGCATTAGTAAAACCTACATATACAAATATTGTATCAGATTTTATATTATCAACCCATTATTGAATCAAATTAATAAAAATATGATATGAAAATAAATAAAAAAATATTTTTTGAATTTTATAAATGAAATATCCAATAGTATAGACTTTTAAATTTTAAAATATCCTTAACATTGATTGTATATCAATTTTTTAATAATTAAAAAGTCCCAAATACTCTACAATATTTTAAATTTAAAAAAAAAGTTGAATATTTTTTGTGTTCCAAATATTTGAGCTACTTACTTTTTATTTCGGCTATTTAGCATGACAAAAAATATGGGTTTTGTACCGTACAACCCCATTTTACCTTCCACCCTCCAACTTTTTTTAAAGGCTATTTTGTTCTTATTTAATTTGTATAAAATAATGGGAAAAAAATTCATTTCAGTTTTCCACCCCCAACTTTCGAAAATTTTGTGAAATTGGAAACTTTTGAAATGTAATTATGTAGAAAAAATTATTAATTTTGAAACTTTGGAAAAATACCAAACTTTCGAAATGAAATATTCCATAAATTTTCGAAAATCTGAATGAATATGAAATTTTCGAAGTATATATTTCTAGAAAGTTTCAGAAGTTTCAAAACTTTCGAAATTTTCAATTTTTTTTAAAAAATTATTGAAACTTCAGGAATTAGATATCAAATTTATTACCAAGAATGTATTATTATTAATTTATTATATTTATTACTATTTATTAAATAAAAATACATTTTAAAACTTTTCATGAATACCAAATTTTCGAAACTGAACATGTTTAGAAAGTTTTGCATTTCGAAACTTTCATATTCTTTGAAAGTTTTGAAAGTTTCTGTATTTCGAAACTTTCGAAAGTTTCATTATTTATGAGAAAAATATATTTCGAAAGTTGCATAATCGTAAAACTTTCAAAAATCTAATAAAAACATTTTTGAATATCTAAAAATGTTTGAGTTTTATCTTTTTAATTTCGGAGGTTTCAAACTTTCGAAGTTAGTAGGGTCAAGTTCAAATATTTCAAAGTTTCGAAGGAAGTAGGTGAAAAAATAAAAGCGGAATTTTTTGAGTGTTTTTATACATGAAACTAAGGGTAGTATGGTCTCTTTTTCATATGACTGGGAGTGAGAAGTTAAAAGTGGGGGGTGCGCGATACAATTCTCTAAAAATATATACCAAAACCTGACTGGATTCGGAAAAAAAAAAGTCTGATTGGATATCACACCATATTAGGCCCATTCATCTGGAAAAGTATTTTAGTAACCCAAATCCCACATGAAAAACTCCATAGACAACCTTCCGATTTATTTGGGTTGTAAAATACACATGATCCAATTAAACAACGAATCACAAAGTTCTGGTTCCCAATACTTTAGACCAAGACATTGTTGCTCATCAATTGGATCTAAGTGCATCTTTGTTATTTGTTATTCTTAAGGGTCTAGTTATTTATTTGACCCAAAAAAGTGTCCATTTATTTCGACAAACAACAAAAATAAAGGAGCCTATGCTATTTTTTTTTTTTACTCAAAAAGCCTAAGTTATTGGGAAAAAAAATTGTTTGTACATCTTTTTTGACAAAGAAAATATATGACAAAAAATACATAGGTTCCATTACTTAATCCGACTAACTCTATTAGTCAAAAGAATGATAATTTTAGTCAACGAGAGAAGGGAGGTAATTTACGTTCCTTTTAGACATTTTTTTAATCTAATAATAATCCTATTTATTCGCACCTGAGTCTATTATGTATTAGCTAGTTTATCTTACAAAATATTTTAGTAAAAAAATGATAATTTTACCTTCAAAAGTAGTATAATTAATTACTGTTTTAGTATGTGTATATAATTAACCTAAAACTACAAATGAAATGAGACAAGTATATAAATTGTACCAAAACAAACTACATGAAACAAAATATAGTAAAAAAAGAATTACATGAAACAAATTATCAAATAAATGAATGATTTAATATATTTTTGGTATAGTATTTTCATATTTCAAATTTACTTTGTGTAAAAAAATTGTCTGCTGTTGTCTTTATATATATTTTTGGTTCGCAATATTTTATTTGAAAAACAAACCAACAATAAAATCTCTAGTAATTGGTATGAAACAGAAATAATTTGGTAGGACTCACAAATTTAAAAAGTTTGAGGAATGTGTTATTTGCCCTTCTCATATTTTTTAGTGTTTGTAATATTTATTTTGTTATTAAAAAATAATTTTTACTAATTGAAATTGGTAGAAACTATATTGACAGTGAACAATACAACTCAATATCATGGAAAAAAAAAATATCAATATAAAGAAAAAAAAACTTATAATATTTGAATTATTGATATAAAATGATAAAATATTTATAAATATAATAAAATTAAAATGTTTTAAAAATATATGTTTTTGTGATATAATCTCGACGTTAAAATAATTAATTAAATCTATATTCAATCTAAAATAATATGTTATTTTAAATTATATTGCAATAAAATGGATGATTAAATATTGTCGTCCCAAAACAACAATATAATATTATGTTTAAACTACAACATTATAGATAAAAAATAAATAAAAAATTAAATATATTTAAAATATATTTATTTAAATAAAAAAATAAATAAATTATAGAAGTGATCATAAATCAAAATAATGATTTTAATCACCCACCGTCAAAGAATAAAGAGGAATAGCTAAAAAGAAGGGTGAAAATACTAGAGTGGCAGCTATCCTAGAAGTACACTCTCGATGAGCCATTACACGTGTCTAGTAACCATCATCCCTCCAATATTTCAATTGTTATTTTAATACTTTGATGACAAACTAATACTTTCTAGGATCTTAAATAGAATTAAAAGTTAGGTCAATGTAAAAATTAATGTATGTAATTTAAAATTTAGATAAAAAAACATCAATTTTTATTAACTAGATGTTTTTTATATTTAACATTGTAAGGAATGTATGTTTTTTACAAAACCAAAGGAAGTATACTTGAATGTTATTTGATTTGCCTAAACTTAGAAAATGGTACGGGCTGCGATGGTATTTTTTTGTTTCAATTGTCCACAATTTGTTCATTATTTTGGAGTATTTGTGTGATTATTTACATGACTATTTTTCATTTATTTCCGTTATCAATTTCTTAACCTCTATTGAATTTAAAATTAATATATATTTTTGCACCATTATTACATTGAAAAAAATCATGTACAATAATTTTAAAATATTTAATTGAAAGACGGTAATCTTTTTAGGTTGAGAGATAGGAAAAAATAACTCCGCTAATTTTTTATTTATTTATTTATGAATTCTTAAATTAGATGCAAATATTACTTTTGATTGAAAAATTATATGTATATGATGAGCACGAAAAACATTACTTTATGTTTACTAAATTATTAACTATGTTTATTGTATTAGATTGTTTATGTTTAATTCGTGACACTACCTCTACGCCCTTCAATATATTATTTCTGTTCTAAAATAATTAAGTTATTTAATTATTTTATACATTACAAGAAAAGCGTATAAGTGAAATAGAAAATATTATTGATACATTATCAACGTTATAATTGTACAATAAAATATATTATATTACAAATAATATTAATTAAAAATATATTAAAAATTGAAAAGTATTTAATTTAAGATAAAACTTTTATATAAATAAATTAATTATTATGAGGCGAATAAAGTATTACAATCATATTTTTTTAGTGGCCGAAATTTAACATAAACTAAATAATAGAGAAACTTTAACAAATGTTACAATGTGGATTTATTATACCACTTATACTTTAAAAAAATGTTGCAAATATGATATTTGAGTAGTTACTAATTCAACTTTACGTATGTGATTGTTCTACTACATTATAAAATATCTTCAAACAGTAATAGGACATTTATCTACGGTTATATTTGATTGTGAGTTTAAATAATTAATTTTTTCAATACATAGGATGGAGAATAAGTAGTTAAATAAAGAGATTAGTCAAAATATATTATATTATTATCTTATATTAATATTGATATGTGAATCGAACTAAAAGTTAAAAAAATAATTTATTTTAAAATTTAATAAATCAACTTCTAAATGTATTTATCGATTTAAAAGATGTGATTAAATTGTATGTATTAGTTGCTAATGCTCCAATAAAAATATGTCTCTGTTGGACAATTTAGTACTGCAAATAAGCTTCAATCACGTTTGAAGCGTAATATTTAAGTCGGTTCCAAATATGGAAATCTTCGAACAAAAAAGGAAACTAAAAAGAAATATGACCCAACTGAAGATATAATAACTCTAAAAGCGTCTTATGACATAATTTACATTTTAGTTCTATAATAGACTAATCAAGTATATGTAGCTTATCAATATAAAGAAATCCCAATAAATTATGTCACTAATAAAATACAATAGAACCGACATTAAGTTAACATTGATGATCTTTTTGTACATAATATAGCACTAAATTTGATAAATGATATTGAGGATTATAAACCTATCAAAGATAGTAGACAAATTGAGAATTGACAAAAATAATAAGATACACTTGAAACAAAATTAAACTCACTTAACAAAAGAAAAGTTTTTGGATATGTAGTCTGAACACCCAAAGGTGTGTCCAAGTTTTTTGCAAGTACATGAGATTGTGAGATTCTAAGTAAGGCTCCTTGTCCAAGGTGTTTTACAATTATCAGAGATTGATTTTGATAAGACATATTCACATATAGTTGATGCAACTATTTTTCGATACTTAATTAGCCTTGTAGCGCATGAAGAGCTAAAGTTGCATGTGATAGATGTTGGTACAAATTCATTGTATGACTCACTTAATAGTGATATTTATACGAAGGTCATTGAAAGATTAAATTTATCTTATGCCAATAGTATAGGATCTTGAGACGACTATTCGACAAAATTAAATAAATATCTCTAAAGGATAGACACATAAAATTGAACAAGTCCATCTATGGACTAGACGCGCGGTATAATTGTCTCAACGAATATTTGTTAAAGAAGGGATATAAAAATGACATTAGTTGTCATTTTTTTCTTATATTTTTATGACATATTTGGGAAATGAATTTGCCATACTTATTGTATATGTCGATGACATAAATATTATTGAAACTTTTGAAGAGCTTCCAAAGCTATATATTGCTAAAAGAAAGAGTTTGAAATGAAATATTTGAGAAAAATAAATTTTTGACTTGGATTACAAACTGAGCATTTGAGTTATTAAATTTTTGTGCAAAAAAAACTTACATTTGCAAAAGTGTTAAAACATTGACAAATCTCATATTTTGTACTTTATTGGTTGTTAGATTACTATGTGTGGAGAAAGTCACTTTCAAACATCAAAAAGACAATGAAGAGCCACTTGATCCTTAAGTACTATATCTCAATGCGATTGGAACATTAATATGTTTCGCTAATTATACACGTCTTCATATCATTTTCTGTCAATCTAGTTTAAGATATAGTTATTTCTTTACACGAATGCATTGGAACAAAATTAATTCGTTATTTAGGTAGAACAAATATGAGTTTATTATATTCTAAAGTGACCAAACTTGGATGGATGCATGTTATTTGTTAGATCTATATATACACAACCTACTTATTTACAAGTGGAGATACAACCATATCACGGTGATCCATAGCTTCATCAAATCATGGAGACCGTTTAGTACTACACAAGACAAGTAAAGAATGTGTTTAGTTAAAGTAATTGATGCAACACATACAATTTTTTATTTATTTATATAACGAAATAATAAATACAAATGTCATATGTGAATATAACACTATATTGGTTTTTTTTAGGAAAATACATTAAAGGAGATCGAACAATAATATATTTCTCAAAAAATCTTTTTCGTTTATGATTTGTAGATCGAATAAAAAGACATTACTCCAAAATTTTTCACTCATAATATGCAGAAGAGTGGTAAAATAAACATTCACCAAATTAATTCATGTGATAAATTTATAGATATTTTCATAAATTCATAGAATATTCAAACAATTGATACCAAAGATTCATCTTTTGTTATCTCAAGAATATTTGTAGGTTGAAGGGAGAAATAAATGCACCTTGATATGAATACTCATCCATTAGGCACATGAGTAATTGGTCCATTAGTTCCATGAATGCCTTTCTATTTATACGTACAAATAAGCTAACATTGTAGTAGAAACAATAATATTAGAATAATACTATTCATGTTCTCTCATTCTCTTTTAGTTTTTATTTTTTTCTCTCATTCATCTCAATTACGCCATTGTTTCAGTTAATTTATAATATTTTTTATTTTATTTTATGTCTTTTAAATATTAAAAGATGTAGTTAAAATTTCATTTTTTTTTATAAAAAATATTTATAAAAATATTTAAAAAAGATAATAAGAATAATAATAATAAATAACTAAAATAAGTTCGTTAATATTGATTTTTTTTTTCTTCTTAAAATTAGATAAGAGAGTACTACCTATCTCTCATTAAAGCGTTAATTGACAAGCATTTGTCTTTAATATAAGTCAATTTTCAATTTACCGATTGTATTTATTAATTGTTTTAACTATAAATCTAATTATTATCATTAATTTATCTTAAAATATACATCAATACATAAATAAAAGACTTAAACATGTATTTAATTATATTTTTTATTTTAGTTCTCATAAATTTTTTGATTTAATCTAAATCTATGTAAATATAATTTTATTTAAAAATAATCCTTAATCTATTTAAATTATATTAGTGAATTATTTTTAGATTAAAAAATAGTAGTTTAATTATGTTGATGAATTATTTTTAGATTAAAAAATTAAATTTAAATTATATGGTGTTAAACTCTTTGTATCAGAAGTTTGATGAAATAAAAAAAAAATTACAAGGATATTATTTAAACCTAAATAATATTTTGGCCATTTTTTTATTATATAAAAGTAACATATTAGTACTAGAATTAAAGTAGCGGTTGACAATTCCATGGATTGATGAAGAGAGCAGTTAGCACACGAGGGATTGAGTGAGTGCCGAGTGGGGGCAACTCGACCGGCAAATAGGTTGGAAGGGGACATACGGCCCCATTCATTATCACTAAGTGCCAAAAATTACTCTTGCAGAAACTCAAATGTGCATGAAACAAATAGTTATTCCAATACCAACTAGCCCCGCTTTGCAACCGCTTCTCTCTCTCTCTCTCTCTTCTCTTATTATCCTCCCACATCATCTATATACTACAATATCAAATATAAATTAAAATTTAATATACTTTATTTAAACTCTAAATTAAAGATATAATTTTTTAAAATTAATGTATCTTAATTTATATGTAAAATAGAGAAAGTGCCGCAAAGGACGTATCCTGTATTTCTATATGCTCTTACCTTGAGTTATTTGTAGAATATAGACGTAAGTTTTGTTTTACTTTCTATTCCTATTAATTTATAAAATCAGTACTTTTATTCTAAAATTTAATAATTTTATTCTATCATTTTAATTAAAAAATAATAATATAATAATAAATTTTAAATAATATAATATATGATATAAAATAATTAACATGAATAAAATTACAGTAAAATTCTATAAAAATTTAATTTCTAAAATTAAAAAAAATATTTTTATAATTTAATTAATAACATATTAATAATTAATATATTTAAATAATTTTATATTATTTAAAATATATCAATTTATAATTATTTAATTATAAAATATTTAAATAAACTAAAAATATTAATTTTTAAAATAAAAAACTAATTCTATAAATATATAAATATATAAAATATAAAATATAAAAAATAAGATTGCAATTAACTCTAAAATATAAGAAAAGCGTGAGAGGTGTGGACGGTATAAATATAGTTTGATTTGATGCCAGCTGTTTGTATCAACTGCCCAACAGCTTCTATTTTTTTCCAAAAATTCATTTATTTATGCCACGGGGCGGCTAGCCTGCTACCGTACCCATGTCTCTCTTTCTCGCCCTCCCAAACTATTTTTTTGAAAGTGAGACTGTTGTTATCTGTTCCCTACCTTTGTTCTCTTTGTTTGTATTTCTTTTTAACTTGTTTATATTGAATTGAATTTTAAATTTATTTTTCAAAATCCATAAATTGTAATACTTATTATTTTAATTAGTATGAGGTATTATATTAAATGATTATTTATTAATTTCCATTAATTTTTAATAATATTTATTTATTTATTTTAATATTTATTCTTTTTATTTTATATAATTTAAATATAATTGATCTATATTATTTTGTAATATTAATGCTACCATATAATTAGTTTTAATCAGCGACAATTTAGATAATGCAATTATTTTTTATTACTTTTAACAATTAAATAAAATTAACTATTTTTTTTTAAACAATGTAAAATATTTTTTTTTATATGTAGAAATGGAGGGAGTAAAGGGTGAAAGTGTGTAAAATAAGTGTAGAAAGACTATATTCAAAAAGACCATTTTGAAGAATGGAGGGAGTAATGAGAAAGAATCGTAAGCAGAAACTATGTTAATAATACACTCCTTAAAACACTATTTCAACACACACTCTAAACACTCGAAAATTAAATTGGTTCTTGAATAAAAAAGAACCAAATTGATTATAACGAATTTAGTGAGATCTATATAATTTAATTATATCCACTTAAATTTTACACCTTTAGGTAGTTTATGTTAAACAAAATGTATTAAAGGAGTTGAATTAAGTGCAATGTGAATGCACACTACCATATAGATCTCAATTGTCTAATCATTATTGAATATTAAAATTTTAAAATATATTAATTATTTTGTTTTAAAATAATGTAGTTATTTAATTTTTTTTAAATATATTAAAAAATTATAAATAAATAGAAAATAATACTATTTTTTATCAAATTATTCTATTATATATCAATGTATTAACAATGTTATAAATATACAATAAAATATATTGTATTAAAAATAATACAAATAATATTAATTGAAAAATATAATTTAAAAAAAGAATATAAAAAATTAAAAACATCAATTATTTTAAAATATTTTTTTATAAGTAAATCAATTATTTTGAGACATACATGAATCATTTAAATTTAATTTACTGAAGTTAAAATCTGAATATCTATATTGAAATCAAGTTAGTAAGTTGCAAGTTAAAATCTGAATCATTTTGAGGGGTTGTGAATGGACATAATCCAAATCCATATTTAGAGAAAAGGTAGCACTTGTGAAACACTAAAGAAAACGTGGAGGCGCTGATGAGTTACGAGTGGTTTTATAGGAGTTAGAGTATGAGGTCACACGCTAGATGAAATCATGGGACCCATAATAGTGTCAATAAAGTCAAAGGAATTCAACTTGAATGAAATCACGTGAGATTCTTACAGGCTGGTAGTGGGGCCTTCTTACGTGGAGGACGTTCAGGTCATATTCGAACCTGCTCTTTTTATTTTATTTTCTTCAAAGGATTTGGATTTCATTTTTTTTATCGTTGTCAAAATTTTTACAGTAAATTATATACTTTTTTATATATTAAATCCTATTAATAATACATAAATATTAAATATTTATCTTTAATAATCATTGTATTTTAAATATGATACTATATTTTTAAAAGTTTTTAAGGTACATATTTTATTCTAGGAGAGCAAAATTCTTTTTAAATATCGTAACAGAGGTTTGCGTTTTCAAATTGCAGCTTGTGGCCTCAAATACAATAACATAATTGTAGTCACTCATTTCTAAGCGTGTTTCTTTTAAAAACATTTATTTATTTTAAAGTTCCAAGTAGTAATTTTTTATTGTTTTGTTAAAAATAACTCTTAATTATTTATCATAGAAAATAAATAATTTAAAATAATAAATTGCTGAAGGTATTATTAAAAATAAAAATTAACTTTATTAAAAATAATAAAATTGATAATGTTATTAATATGTGTAGATAATTTTAAATTAACCTTAAAAAGAAACAAAAGTAGTATTAAATATCATTTTTATAACAAAACATATTTTAAAATAAATGTAACTTTAGTTATTATTTTTTATTTGTATTATTTGATTCTTAATAAAATATACGGAATTATTATTTGGTGATTTTAAATATACAGAATTATTATTTAAAATATAATAATCTAGTAAAATAAGTGTGTTGTTATTATTATTATATATTTTTTAATATGTATAAAAAACTTAAAACGAAGTTTATTTTGGAATAGATGAAGTAATTGTTGACAAGCACTATTAGTCCTTTCTTTTGGCTTCGATAATTGGTTGGTTATAGATAGACTTGAGAGGAAAGAAGATGAGTTTGGGTTCAAGATTACAGCTGTATGTATGTTCATCCAACAAAAGTAGTCAAAAAGGGTTTCGTCCCCACTTGCAACTATATGTACTTTTTAATTTTTTTTTGTATTGTATGTTGTTAGTAACATTTAAAAAAAAACGTTTGTTGTGTGTCAAACAGCTCAACTTTTCCTGTCATGTCATGTTTTAAACGCACCCAACAAAATTGTCCATTAACTACTTCTCCCCGAATAATAAATATTATTATTATTATATTCACTCACCGTCTTAATTTCCCTGCCCTACTTATTCAGTACGAGAATGATTTTATGATTTATATACCCTCTTTCATTTCTATTTATGTGCTATCTTTGCTCCCTATACATACCCCATACATATTAGTATTACATTATTAATTACTGTATACTCTATCTAATCTAATCTACAGCTGTTAAATGTGGTACCAATCCTATACCTAGCTATTAATTTGGTTTATTTATTTGGACTGTTCATATGTGAACTAGGTTAGTCTAATTTATATTCTACTTTCTATTTTAACTTCAAAATTGTGCCTAACTGTTATCAATTATAAGGGGCTAAAGTAGTATGGAGAAAATGACCAAATAACAACTGAAATAATATAGAATAAAATATTATTATAACTAATTTATATTATCGTAAGAGTTTGAATTGAAATTGGAAATATAATATTTAATTTAATAATTATAAATTTTAATTTATATATTATTATATTCTTTAAAACAAAATATATATTTCAAATGAGTTACTTGTATAATTTATTATCAATAGTTTCAATTCCAAACTTTAAATTTTCAAGTTATACTCACAAATTTTTCCACAAAATATTTAATACTTACAAATTCAGACTTCAATCTCTAAATTAAAACTATAGAGAAGTCCTATCCTAAGATATACATTTATCTTTTGTGTAACTAAAATGTCCTCGATGTGTAATTTTAAAAACCATTCACTTGAAGTAATTAAAATAGATTTAAAGAGATAATCTCGTTGATATATATTTTTCACATGCATCATCAAATGTCGAACCTCTAACTAGATAGATAAATAATCTAAGTATATAATACAACACTTGCAATATAAATGTTAATTACTGTTAAACTATATTTGATATTATTTCTTATATATGCTTTATTTAATTCAAAATATGTTTAAAAAATAAATGTTAGCTAAATGTTTAATATTAAATAGAGATAATTTAATAAATTTAATATACATTTTATATAAAATTTTAAAAATTAATTATATTAATGAATTTTTGAAAATTTATAAAAATAATAGTATTTTTCTAATACAATAGTGATAACATTTAAAGGATGAAATAGAAAGCAGGAGGTGGTAAATATGATAGTAATAAAGTAATTAAGTAAGAGAAAATGAAGATGTGAGGAAATTTCAAAGAGGTCAAAATGGTAAAAAGAAAGAAAGAAGACAAACCTGAATAAAGAGTGTGGCAGCCAGCCAGAAAGGTTACTGAAATCACACACAGACACACACGCATATCAAATCGCATCTACAGAGTCATTGTAGTTAGACTCTCCACACCCACCAACTATACAAAACCCTACTTTCCTGGAAACTACCCTTCCCTTCACCCTAACAACATCCTTCTCAACACCCACAGACCAATCTAATTAAATTAATCATATTTCTACATTGCATGCACCTTTTCTTTAACTAAATCACTGCCTCTATCTCCATATATATAAACCCAATTAACACTCCACTACCTTAATACTATATAACACAACATTCACTAATACTAACTTATAAACACTCCCTCACTCACTCACTCAATTAATTAATTAATTAATTAATTAATTATCATATGGAAGCAATGAATAGAAGTTCGTCAACAACAACGTCTTCGTCAGATTCATGCTCTTCAGAATCAAATCAAATTAACCACCAAAACAAACTAGACAGAATCAAAGGTCCATGGAGTGCAGAAGAAGACAGAATACTAACCAGACTCGTTGAACAACACGGACCACGAAACTGGTCACTCATCAGTCGTTACATTAAAGGGAGGTCCGGCAAATCGTGTAGACTCCGGTGGTGTAATCAACTCAGCCCCACCGTGGAACACCGTCCTTTTTCGCCGCAAGAGGATGAAACAATTATAGCAGCACACGGTCAATACGGTAACCGTTGGGCTACCATTGCTCGTCTTTTACCGGGGAGAACCGATAATGCTGTGAAGAATCATTGGAATTCGACGCTTAAGCGTAAGGCGAGTGGTCTCAGTGGTGATTGTTCTGTTGTGGTTGCCGGAAATGTAACTGCTAGTAATGAGCGGGGAAGTTTTTCTTCCGGTCGTGGTGTTCGATCTTGTTTGCCGGTGGAGGATGATCCGTTGACTGCGTTGACTCTGGCTCCTCCAGGGAATGGTGTGGACTATCAGGAGGAGGTTGTTGTGGATCACCGAAAGTCGCCGGAAAATGTTCCGTCGGGGTTTTGGGATGTGATGAGAGGTGTGATTGCAAAGGAAGTTAGGGAATATGTGTCTTCTAATTTTTCTCATAACTCTGGTTTTCATTGAATTGAATTGAAATTTAAACATGAAAATTATCGTTTTTTTTTTTGTGTTTATTATTTTTAGGTAGTTAATTACTACTCTTGCAATTGGATTTTGTCCTGCTTAATTCGGATTATTTCAACCGGATGTTATATGTTAATAACATTCTTGATTCTTCTATTTCTGGATGTTATCTTCTTCTTGCGTTTCCTATTTTAATTGTGGCTAAACTAAGCATTGTTTTACCGCTGGCAACCATTCACTATTTTCATTTTAATTAATTATTATTATTTCGAGCAAACTATATGTCCCAAATCTGTTTGAGAATATTGTACGAGAACTTTTTTATTCCTTTTTCTGAAGACAAAAACTGCATAAAATTAATAATAATTATTATTATTATTATTTGAATAAATGGATTCCTATAGAAAAAGTGGGTCAATAGAAAAACAATACATCTTTTACAAAGTACTTTTGGCTTGAACTTAAATGAAATATTTAAAAATTTAGGTGGGTATGTATTTGTGTTATTGGTTACCAGTATTGTATTACGGGATCTATACTGCTTTCAAAAGAGGGAAATAATGAATTAGCAAGAGGTTGGAACTCCAGGCCAACCTGGCCCAATTAGGAAAATAGACTTTATAGGCAGTGACCCGAATCATCCTTTTGTTTACTACAATCCAATTCAATTCAATTCAATAGAATGCAAGTTGCAGTATAATTATGTTATGCGACCAAATAAGCAACAAGACTGTTCTGCAATTTTGTCATAAACTACAAAATCCGATTCATGATACTCTCTCTGTATACAGCTAGCTGAATATTAATTACCCAACCAGTACTTATGCCATGAGAATAGTAATTACATTACACCCTCTTACTCTTTGCTCTCTTCTCTCTTTCATTTACTTCATTATTACTTTACAACTACTGGATGGAAACACAATTTCTCCGTGAATGCCAGCGCTTTCTGGATTGACTCTAAACTTTCAAATGGAAATGCCACAAAATAATATTTTTATATAACAAAATACAATTAACATTACGTGTGTTTAGAACCGCAGCGACCTATTCATTACTGCATTTCAATACAGTTTTTACCGTAAAAATTACAAGTTCCAATATTTATAACTTTAGTCGTAGTTTTCCACCGTGAAATCATCAAATGCTTCGTATTCTCAAATACAGCTACAAATTTGGGGGTGACCATGGCCCAGCTAAGCCCACGTTTTCGTCCTTAATATTATGTTATTTTGAAAAAAAAGACTGACATAGTATTCCGAATACCGTTCAAATTATATATAGTTTCGATTAGTTCTGGAGTTGATCATGAGAAAAGAGAAAAATAATAACAAAAAGTAAAATCCTATGAAAATATAGTGTCGATATTGAAAGTGTATCTAAATATCATTATCATTTATGTGTATTAAATTCATGGATTACTATAAGTAGATTATTCTCCTCTAAAGGAAATAGTTTATTTTAAAGAATAAAATAAAATCAATCATTAACAATTAATTTAATTGTTGATATTATTTATATGGATATATTATAAGTAATTATAAATTAATTATTAATTTTTTCACTTTATCAACGACTTATTATCTTGAATTAGTCAAATTCAATATGTGCCGTGGTTCTCCAATTAAGACTCGAGCATCAAACATGTTATTACTACTGTGTTATTGTAGATTAGAGTATTAATGTTTTAATTTTTCTGATTATTTTTTAATTGATTATGAACGGATTGTAAAGAATGGCCCACTCAAACAATTAAGGTTAGAAATAGAAAATTTATCTTTACAATTTATATTTATACTTCTATCCTAATATCTTAATAAAAATATAATTTTATATATTTGTTAAATAAAAAGTTATATTTTATATGTTTGTATTTTGAAAAAATTTAAAAAGGTTTTCCAAAATATAAATTTCAAAACTTTGAGAAACACAAATATGTTTTAGATTTTTGTTAATTTAAATTTTTTAAAACACATTTATGTTTCAAAAATATTTCTTAAAAAAATTTATAGCATAAATTTTGAATTTTCTTAAACTCACGTGTTATAGAAAACTTGTAATAAAAAATTTCAATATACAAAATTTGAATTTTCTAAAATATATTACTTTATAAACCAAAGTTGAATTTAATTGTATAGAAAAAAAT
Source organism: Cicer judaicum (assembly GCA_037974835.1). NCBI lineage: Eukaryota > Viridiplantae > Streptophyta > Magnoliopsida > Fabales > Fabaceae > Cicer > Cicer judaicum. The sequence goes on from JBBPBS010000276.1 coordinate 7,294,776, forward strand.
AATTTAAAATAAAATAAAATGTAAAATATGAATATAAATATGAGATACGGTAAACTTTTCTTTAAAATATACCGTAGAATAAGAGTTCTCTATTCAGACTGGGTCGGTTTTTTGTCAACTATTTAGAATGGGCCTAAACAAATGAAAATGTTCACAGCCGTTAGTGTGAAGGCCATCAAAACTGAACTCAGTTTATTTTTGAAAGAAAAAAAACAGTAACAGACAAAAATACAACATCATATTTATCTAGGTGGCACAAACCAAAACAAAAAACACTTTTTCTTTTGTATTACAGGGAAGAAAAACAGATTGAGACCATCCATTTTATTCAATTTGTGAACTAAACTATGTTAAAAGGAGCTTTCACTTTCGATACTTCTCAAAAACCTCTAAATTTTGTTTATATTAATTAATTTAGATGTGTATTTTACACATATGAATTGATTAATTTAAACATATATTTATGTGTATTTGAAAATATTGAAGGTGAAATAAATCACATGATTTAGTTGGGCCATGAGAGTGAGAAAGGAAATTGGGCTAAGAGGAACGTGTAGATGGAACAGCAATGAACTTGTTGAGTCCAGCGATACAGTCATAGGCATTTCCTTCAGCAGATGCAAAGTAGTAAGGCTTCTTCCATTGATTGAGCTGAATCTTTAAGCCCTCACCAACACCTTGAACTGGGCTTCCAAGTAGCTTTGCTCCTCTAAATTCACAAGTCATGTAGCTCCACATGTTTGGTAGTAAGTAAACGCTCTGAGCCACTGTGGAATTTCCGGGAGGGGGATACTTGAACACTGCATGTATGTATTATGCATATGCACAAATCAATAATAATCAAATATTATTAAATAACTATTTCGTTTATAACATTTATTAGTTAGTTACACCGACAATGATAATAACTACGACATGATTATGAAAATTTCACTTTAATTAATTTTTTTTGCATCATGTTTCACTTTAATGAGAACTACTAGTATTTGAAAAGTTACACAAATGATTAATGAAAATTAAAGTCTAATTAATATTAATGCTAATACATACCCAATGTGTCGTTTATGCGGAATGGAGTATTTTTGATGGCCCATTGGGTATAGTTAGTGCCCGCATGCCAACCTTGAGAGTCTCCAACCGAAATGGTTCTACTGCCTATGCCGCCGCTTCCTGCAGCCATTGAAGCAATCGCAAGGAACATAACTCCTTGCGTAATCAAAATTCTAGACATATGTTTCTGCATCTTTAATTAATTAATTAATTTGATGATCGATTCCAGTTGCAGGGGTTTACTACTATATATAAACACCGGATTCAACATTAATTAACTAGCTAACAACTCTATTGGGCTTCGAATTTCAATTCATTTCTGTTTTTTTCCCACAAAGGTTTGAAAGTATGACTCGGTTATATTATATATGGAACGTATATAAAAAACTCCAACATTTTCATACTCAGAAGTCTACATGCTCTCAACGACTTTGTTCCTAATTATATTTACTTGTGTGTTTTAAATAAAATCTTATTATATAAATGGATTTTCTGGTTTAGATGAATTAAGGGGACACGTATCTAGAAAGTGTTTTCGTGGATAGTTTGGCAAAAATGCACAAAATGCGACTAAGGTAATCAAAGTGACTTTTATTGGGAAGATCAGTTATATGGGTTGGTGGTCTTTGACAACTTGCGGGGTGGCTGAAAATTCTCTTTCTAGATTTAAATCAGTTGTTGCACCATAACTACCGTACACCAGGGGGGAGCAACAACACAATGTCCTTTGTATATCTATATAATCAATTTACATCTATACTTTAAGAGCTTGTTTCATTGTGTTTTTGTTTTTAGTTTTCAAAAACATTGTAATTTTTTAAAGAAAAAACAAAATAAAATTTATTTGGTAATCCTAATTTTAAAAATTGTTCTTGAGATAAGAAAATAAAAATAAGTATTTGATAAATTTATTTTCAAATTGTGTTTTTAAAACTAAAAATTAGACAATGTAATTTTTTTTTCAAGAATGCAAGTGTTTTTTTTAATAAAAGAATGCACGCATTTCCATTTTAAGTTTAACTAATTGAGTTTTTTCCCAAAATTATTTTAGTTGATACTTTTACCATGCGTTTATTATTTTATATATTTTAAATATTGGTAATAAAAAATTCTGATTAATTTGTTTTTCAAGTAATTTTTAGAATTGATATTATTATTAATTATAACTAATTTAAAATATATAAAAGTTGAAAAGAAAAACTTTGTATAATATAAAATGTATGGTTACTTTATTAAAAAAAACATGTGTTTGGAATTCCAAGGGCCACTTTTATTGCAAATAAAGTACGAAAGCAACTCATATATTATCCTGCGTGCAAATGTGACATTTGACCAACACCCCCTAAATTACTATTCACACCCCTCAAATGTTAAAAAAAATCAAAATATTCAAATTACTCTTCCCTTTATTTTAATCTTTTTTTCTCCTTGTTAATATAAACCATTTTCTTCCTTTTCATTCTGTATTCATCATCTTCATTCAACACTTTGTTCATCTTCTTTATTTTGTTCAATCCTCATCAAACCATCTTCAACATCTTCATCAATCATCATCAACCATCTTCATCAAGTTACCATAGCTATTGCGAATCAAGTAAGTGATAATCAACCTTTATTTTGTTGTGTTTGTTTGTGTTTTGTTGTTTTGTTTTATCTATTTATGAATGCAATGCCTGAAAATTGAAGAAAAAAAGTTTCCATTTTTGAGGATAAAGAAAACCTTCTCAGCCCTAAATCCAGAAACGTGCGTGAACCCAGTTCACATACGCGTTCACGTACGCAAACTCATTTTCAAAAACTCAGTAACTGAGTTCATGTACGTGAGTCAGTTTTCAAAACTCAGTAACGTACGAGTTCATGTACGTGTATGTAAACTCAGTTCACGTAAAATTTAATGATTGAAACGAGTTTACGTACGTGAACTAAATTCATGTAGGCTTATTGTTTACATTTTTTTTTATGATTTTTGTTTTGCAAATATGATGCACACCATGTTCACAGATAGAGAAAACCATGTTATACTTAACGATGACACTTCTAATGTAGAGGGTCGTCGTGTTAGGCCAACTGTTTCGGCAAGGGCACAACGACAACGAGTACAGTGACAACAGGAAGAATCCCAACCTAAATCTCAATCGGAAGCACAACTTGAAGCTCAACCAGCTAATATAGATGAACCTCCACAGAATGATGGATATCCTGATCGTCCGATTGATAGTTATGTCGTTAGGATATTCGACGATTATGTGGCGACTTGACTATGGAATGATGTGATAATTTTCTCAATCAAATTAAGTTAAATTTTATTTTTTTTAACTTTTATTTTTAACTTTTATTTTTTCACTTAATTAATTTCAGGATCGCGAATGATTAAGGGTGTTAAGCAATGATAAAAAAATTTAAAGAAGTTGTTATTGAGCCCAAAGAAGTTGAGCAATTGGGGTTAAAAGGTCAAGATTGTATTCTTTACTGAAATGCAGCTACAAAAATGATCGACAAAGGGATTATTTCTGCATTCGTAGAGAGGTGGCATCGTGAGACCAATAGCTTTCACTACCAGTGCATTCTTTAGTGTTAATATATTCTTGTGTGTTAATTGATGGTTTTCTAAACACTGCATATATCACCAATGCTATCTTGTAATATTCGTTTCAAACTCTAGTACGCCAACTCAACCCTTTGTGATGTAGTGTTTCCAAAATGCATAATTTTATTTGTCAACGCCTCAACAAATCTTTTTTTGTGAGGAATTAACCACTGGTCATTAAATATAGAAGAGCTACTTCAAATTCCTTCAAAGTTAGCCAAATTCATGTAGTAGTGAGGCTCATCATAACTGTAAACAAGAGCATCTCATGCATTCATTATTTGCACCTTTTTTTTTTTGGAAAAACAGTCATCTTGCACTTTGTTTTGACATTTTTGCATACATGAAACAAGCATAATAAACTGACTGCTTTTGGAAAAATATATTCTACTGCATTCATCAAAGCATGATCTCTATTAATAACAATTACTTCAACTTCATCACATGTAATTTGTTCTTTTAACATTTGTAGTGCCTATGTAAAATTATGAGCACGCTCAAACTTTAGATACGTAAATCTCACACAAAATATCATTTTAGTAGATGTAACACTAATAATTTCAAGTAGTGGCATTTGATACCTACATGTCTTGTATATGTTATCCATAATCAATATTGTGTGAAAATTATTTACATGAGTGGTAGCTTCTATATGAGTCCAAAATATATCCCTCAACTCATATGAACCCTCTACCTTCCTATATCGATCGACGTATTTATCGGGTTTCATCAATGTCAAAAAATGTTACATTTATGTTATATTACTTCTAAGTAATGAATGATATGCTTTATGTGGATTGTAAACTTGTTTTATTGTCGTCAAACTTGTAACATTATGATCCTTTATTGTCATCAATATGTTTCTTAGTTTGATCATATTTTTTGTCATATCACCAAGTACAACTTTCTTTTCATGAGACAATCGACCTTAGAAAACATGACCATTCAATGTTTTGGCCAATTCGTGGTTATGTACACCACACATTACATGCAAACACCATCATTCACCAACATTTGATGGTGTACCTCTTAATCTATGTGGACATTCACATTTTCTATTCCAAGTACTCCTCGTAGGTTTAAGATTCTTCTAAGGTCTACATTTACCATTTCTTTCACAACCAAAAATTAATTGTCTTTGTTCTTGATTGTGCTATCGCAGTTTCAAATCTAAAAATAACAACGACAATTTCATTTTCCCTTTTAACAATTTCTAGCCTATTTCAATAAATCATTTCATATATCAAATATCATGCTGATGCTAAACAAATCAGTCAAATCAACCATAACAATTTCACCTCCGTTGTTCATAGTGTCATTCATTGTATCAAAATTATCATATATTTCGTCGAAATTATGTTCCAAACTGTCATCCATATCCCCAAAATCAGGTTTCAAACCTTTATACATTTCGTCACTGTTGTATCCCCATTGGTCCATTTATCTACATCCAAAACAAATGAAAACAAAATTTTCAAGATTTTGCTTAACATATATGTGAACTCAATTTCACGTACCTTAACATCCCCAAATTTTGAAGAAAAAAATTGAACTAAAAAACAAACCAAAAAACATACATTTTATGTAGCTTTAATCATAATGTGATGAGAGAACTGATGTGTTGTAGGTTATGAGTAAGTAATGTGAGTTTTGAATGATTATGAGTTAGGGTTGGTGAGATATGGTGATTTTTTTATATAAGTTATGAGATGTGATGAACGCTGATGAATGTTAGTTATGAGTTAGTAAAGTTGTAAAAAAAAACTTGTAAAATTTCAAAGAGCATTTTGGATATTTTCATTTTTTTTTTGGAAATTTGAGTGGTGTAGGTAGCAATTTGAAGGGTGTTGGTAATCCTAATTTTGAAAATTCTTTTAAAGATAAGAAAATAAAAACATATATTTGATAAATTTATTTTCAAATTATGTTTTCAAAACTAAAAATTAGAAAATGTAATTTTTTTAAGGAATGCAAGTGTTTTTTAAAATAAAAGAACGCATGCGCTTCCATTTTAAGTTTAACTAATTGAGGTTTTTTATACAATTATTTAAGTTGATGCTTTTACCGTGCGTTCATTATTTTATATATTTCAATTGGTAATGAAAAATTTTGATTAATTTATTTTTTAAGTAATTTTTAGAATTAATATCATTATTAATTATAAATAATTTAGAATATATGAAAGTGAAAATAAAACTTTATATAAAAATGTATGATTACTTTATTAAAAAAAAAAAGTGATTTGGAACCTCAAGTGTCATTTTTATTACAAATAAAGAACGAAAACAACTCATATTAGCGTATTTGTAAAAGTGGTGTTTGAAAATATATAAAAAGACTTTGTTATAACTACGTAAATGCCATTAATGAAAATGATATATTTTTTGTATTTTGAGAAATTAAATTACTATTGCTATCAACACCCTCTAAATTATTATCCACATTCCTTAAATATTAAAAATTAAGATGTCCAAATTACCTTTTCCTTTATTTCAATCTTCTTCCTCCTCGTGAACATAACTCATATTCTTCATCTTCATTCTATATTCATCATCTTCATTCAAAACCTTGTTCATCTTCTTCATATTCTTTTTTTTGTTCAATCATTATCAAATCATCTTCAACATCTTTATCAATCATCATCAATCAAGTTCATCAAGTTAACCTAACTGTTGTGAATCAAGTAAGTAATGATAAACCTTTGTTTTTAATGTGTTTGTTTGTGTTCTGTTGTTTTGTTTTATCTGTTTATGAATGCAATACTTAAAAATAGAAGAAAATTTTTTTCCATTTTCGAGGATGAAGAAAACCTTCGCTACCCTAAACTAAAAAATGTACGTTAACTCAATTCACGTACGTAAACTCATTTTCAAAAACTCAGTAACTGAGTTCATGTACGTGAGTCAGCTTTCAAAATCCAGTAGCATACGTGAACTAAGTTAACGTACTATTTACGTGATATGAGTTCACGTAATATGTAACAATAACATGTACTTGAACTGAGTTCACGGACCTATACATAAACTTAGTTCACGTAAAATTTAAATATTGAAATGAGTTTACGTACATGCTTGTGAACTTAACGATGACACTTCTAACGCGGAGTGTCGTCGTGTTAGGCAAATTGCTTCTGCAAGGGCACAATGACGACGCGTACAATAGCAACTGAAATAATCCTAACCTGAAGCCCAACCAGTTGATATAGATGAAGCTCTACATGATGGTGAATATCCTGGTGGTCCGATTGATAGTTATGTCCTTAGGACTTTCGGCGATCATGTGGCGACTTGACTCTAGGATGGTGGGATAATTTTCTCAATTAAATTAAGTTAAATTATATTTTTATTAACTTTTATTTTTAATTTATATTTTTTCACTTAATTAATTTCAGGATCGCGGATAATTAAGGGTGTTTAGCAATGGGAAAAAATTAAAAGAAGTTGTTATTGAGCATGAATTGGTTGAGTAACTGGTTAAAAGCTCAAGATTATATTATTTACTAAAGTACAGCTACGAAATGATCGACAAAGCGATCATTTTCGCATTCATAGAGAGGTAGCATCGTGACGCCAATAACTTTCATCTCCCTATTAGAGAAATAATAATTACTTTAGACGATGTGTTCTCCCTGTTGCATATCCCCATGACTGATGCATTCTTCAGTGTTAATATATTCTTTAGTGTTAATTGATGGTTTCCCAAACACTGCATATATCACTAATGATATCTCGTAATATTCGTTTCAAACTCCAGTGCACTGACTCAACCCTTTGTATTTTAGTGTTAAAAAATGCATAACTCTATTTGTCTACACCTCAACAAATTTTTCATTGTGAGGAATTAACCATTGGTCATGTACATAATCATTAAAGATAAAAGAGCTACTACAAATTCCTTCAAAGTTAACCAAATTCATGTAGTAGTGAGCCTTATCATAATTGTAAACAAGAGCATCCCATGCCTCCATTATTTGCAACAACTTTTTCTTTTTTTGGAAAAACAGTCATCTTGCACTTCGCTTTGATATTTTTGCATACATGAAACAAGCATAATAAATTGACTGCTTTTGGAAAAATATATTCAACTACATTCATCATAACAAGATCTCTATCAATAACAATTACTTCAACTTCACCGCCTGTAATTTGTTCTTTCAACATTTGTAGTGCCCTTGTAAAATTTTCAGTACGCTCAAACTGTAGATACGCAAATCCTAAATGAAATGTTATTTAGTAGATGTAACACCAATAATTTTAAGTAACGACATTTGATACCTATATGTCTTGTATGTGCTAGCCATAATCAATATTGTGTGAAAATTATTTACAAGAGTGATATTGTCTGGATGAGTCCAATATTGTGTCAAAAGATGTTGCATTTATGTTAGATTACCTCTAAGTGATTAACGATATGCTTAACATGCATTGTAAACTTGTTTTATTATCGTCAAAGTTGTAATATTATGATCCTTTATTGTCATCAATATATTTCTTGGTTTGATAATATTCTTTGTCATATCACCAAGTATAAATTTATCTTCATGAGACAATCGGCCTAAAAAAGCATGACCAGTGAGTTTTTTTTTGTCAATTTGTGGTTATAGACACCACATATTACATGCAAATACCATCTCTCACCAACATTTGATGGTATACCTCTCAATTTAAATGGACATTCACATTTTCTACTCCAAGTACTTCTCTTAAGTTTAGGATTCTTCTAAGGTCTATATTTACCGCTTCTTTCACAACCAATAATTAATTTTGTCTTTGTTCTTGGTTGTGTTGTCATAGTTTTAGATCTAAAAATAACAATGACAATTCCATTTTCTCTTTCAACATTTCTATTCTATGTCAATAAATAATCTTGCGTATCAAACATCATGCCAATGCTAAACACATAAGTCAAATCAACCATAACAGTTTCACCTTTGTTGTTCATAGCGTCATTCATTGCATCAAAATCATCATACATTTCGTCGAAATCACATTTTAAACCGTCATCCATATCCTCAAATCAGGTTCTAAAATTTCATACATTTCATCACTATTGTCTCCCCCTTGGTCCATTTATCTGCATCCAAAAAAAAGAAAAAGAAAATTTTCAAGATTTTGCTTAACATATATTTGAACTCAATTTCACGTACGTTAACGTGAACTGAGTTCACGTACTGTTACGTGAACTGAAATCTAGTAAACCTATGTGAGCTGAGTTCACGTAAACCTATATGAAATGTAGTTCACGTAAAGTGCTAAATTTTCAAACTTAATTGATTACACAATCTTAATTACCATACGTTTATGTGTATTAATATTGCGTACATATTGAGAGGTTGAATTTTCAAACTCTATTGATTACGCAATTTTAAACAACGTCTGTTTACGTGAATTAAGATTGCATATTTTTTGAATGTTTTTTTAAAAACATATGTGAATTTAGTTTACGTAATTACATAACATACGTGGACTGAGTTCACGTTACATCCCCAAATTTAGAGAAAAAAATTTGAACTCAAGAAAAGACCAAAAATGTACATTTTTATGTAGCTTTAACCACAATGTGATGAGAAAACTGATTTGTTGTAGGTTATGAGTGACTGATGTGAGTTTTGAATGATTATGATTTAGGGTTGGTGAGATATGATGATTTTTTGATATGTGAGTTATGAGATGTGATGAATGTCAATGAATCTGAGTTATGAATTAGTAAAATTGTAAAAAAAAAATTATAAATATCAAAGAGCATTTTGAGTATTTTCATTTTTTTTTAGAAATTTGAGCGGTGTTGGTAGCAATTTAAGGAGGGTTGGTAATCTTAATCTTGAAGTGTTTTATAGATAAGAAAATAAAAATATGTATTTGATAAATTTATTTTCAAATTATGTTTTTAAAACTAAAAATTAGAAAATATAATTTTTTTTAAAGAATTAAAGTGTTTTTTTTTAATAAAAGAATGCATGCGTTTTCATTTTAAGTTTAACTAATTGAGTTTTTTTACAAAATTATTTTAGTTGATGCTTTTACCATGCATTTATTATTTTACATATTTCAAATAAAGGTAATAAAAAATTATGATTAATTTATTTTTTAAGTAAATTTTAGAATTGATATCATTATTAGTTATAAATAATTTAGAATATATGAAAGTGAAAAGAAAAACTTTGTATAAAAATATATGGTTACTTTATTAAAAAAATTGCATGCGTGTAAGAGTGATGTTTAAAAAAATATAATTTTTTTTTGTTATAATCACCTAAAGACTATTCATAAAAATATCTACTTTCCGCATTTTAATAAACAAAATTTTTTAAGCTGTTTTGCTTTGTTACTTTCCAAAACTAAAATATAAAAACTTGCTTTCAAAACTACTAATATAAAATAGTTTAACAAGAGTTTTCTTATTTTTAATTTTTAAAAAAGTAAATCAAACTATAAATATCTTATTTTTTAAAATTGATTATGAATATGGATGCAATTTGGTTGGATGTGCAACCCTAATTGAATCCACGTGACAAATTCTAACAATAAGGTAGAGCATAACTTGCTGACCAATTTTTTTTTTTTTATATCAATGATCAATCAAATTTATAGTTGGTATTTCATTTAAGCTACAAAAACACTATTGTATTTTTTAATTACTAAAATACCTTGTTACGTAAATGTTCTACTTTAAAAAATAAAAAATAAAAAGTTACTTCTTCGAAGCTGCTATAGGAGGTCGTTTACTTAGGGTAGATAATTTTTTTTTTAAATATTTGTTATAATAGTTAAAATTATTGTTAAAAATAAAAATACTAATAATAAATTAAAATAAAATATATTAATAAATTATAAATTAATTTTATATTTTAATTATTATTATTATTACAATAAATAATTATTTTAATTATTATTATAATTAAAATAATTAAATTATATTATAATTTTTTTTAAAAAGTATTAATTTAAATACTCAACAACAGCAATTAAGTGAATTTGATCACCCGCTCATTAACGAAGTTCCAACCGTAGATGAAACTCTTACTGTTAGAATAAAATTTCAAAACAAAGATGAGACACATTCAATTAGTTAGAATTTGTGCATGTACGAGATACATTCAATTTACAAATCACCCCATAAATTACTTATTTTGCGTTTTGAAGCTCTACATTTAAACAAACAATTTAGACTTGAACAATAAATAACATATTTTTCTAAATTTGATTTTTGTACCACAAAATTCAATAATCGTTTTAAATGGTAATGTTTGATTGCATGTAAGCATCAATCTTTGTTTTGAAACTTCATTTCAATTGCAAGAGTTTCATTTAGTACTGGGACTTCGTTAACGAACAAGTAAGCAAATTTACTTGATTGTTGTTGAGTATCTAAATTGATGCTTTTCAAGTGAGATAGTGGATTGAAATCAGTTAGGATAAATTGATTTTATTTATTTATTTTAATTTTAATATATATTTTTTTAAAATTATAATATAACTTAATCATTTTAATTATAATAATTTTAAATTATAATTATAATAATTATTTATTATTATAATAGTAGTTAAAATATAATTAATTTATAATTTATTAATATATATTTTTTTAATTTTAATTTATTATTAATATTTTTATTTTTTAATAATTATTTTAACTATTATAATAAATGTTTAAAAAAAAAGGTTAAAGAAACGATCTCCTATAGCAATTTAAAAATTATTTATTCAGTTGGTCGCTTTTCGGAAAAACTACTTCTCACTTGGTCGCTTTTCGAAAAAACTACTTCTCACTTGAAAAAAGAAGTTGGACATTTTAAAAATAAAAATATAAAAAAGTATATTAATATAAAAAAAAGTCTAATTTTTCTTGCATGTCCTTAGATAACTTTTACAACATCCCATTTTCTTTGGAATAAGTACAGAATATATATTACTAATACTACAACATGAAAATTATAAATAATAATACATAAACTATAAATTGGCTTCTCCTGCTTCAAATTTCTGGCTACGCCGCTAGCTATTAGGATTCAAATCCTAACTTACATCTCAGTGGGAGTTGAGAATGAGAATATAGACTTCGTTAAATTTGAGTCTAATCTAATTTAAAAATACTATATATGACTTTAGTCTATTATTTATTATAAGTTTATTTTTTAATTTAGTTTAACATTTTTGAAACTAATTTTAAAAATTAGATAAGAATGAAAGGAAGAAAAGGTTTTTGTTTGGGTTAAGAAATCTTAGAGCCAAAGGAGCAATTGGTAATGTGAGTGATAGAAGCGTGTCCCAGCAGCATGATAATTGACGAGTTGTGGGGTCCTTTCTCCTCTACCATGCTTCTCTTTTGGTGAAACATTATTTGCATATTTCCTAGTTTCAACTTCCAAGATACCTTATTCTTTATGTTTAAATAAATCCATTTACTCTTCTTTTGTTTTTTTGCTTGTCTTTTTCGCATTCTAAAATGTTGTATCGGAATTAATGGCATTTTACTTTTATTTATAAATTATTATTATTATTATCGGTTTATGTATGTAAGGGGTGTACAATAGTATTGTTTAATAATGCATAACAGGGAAGCAAAATAGCAATTTAAGAGAAAGTAAACTTTTAATGATAACTTGATAAGGATAATTGAATTGGACTAGGAAAATAAAACGAAAATTGAAACAAATAACAGAGCAGGCAAATATTGAAATGAGTTATGAATTTGTGACTAAGCAGTTACAGACAGAAACTAAATCAAGTGTTATTAGGTGGTGTGTTCTGAGAAGATTGTTCAGCTTCTTGACGAGTATTAATCGGTGTTGTAGGAAGTGAGGTAGTGCTAGACTCACTAGCCCTCATAGGTATCGAAAGATTAATTCTTCCATCGATACAAGTAGAACATTTTCTCTCTGCCCAGCTTTCTATATCATATTGGCCATGACCCATGATTCTTCTTCCTGAACACAACCTTCCAATCATCACTGCAATTATGCCCAACACAATTATCACAATAAGAACTCCAATTACAGGACCAATGGAGTCATGTTCTGATGCACCATCGTAGGATTGTTGCTCCACTGTTAATGGAGGAGGTTGTTGTTCATACATTGGCATTGATGATGATGTTGTTGGTGGGAGAATGTAAAATAATGTTATGCTGCTATACTTACTTGGATGTTTGTTAAGATGTTGGTGTGAATATGAGACATTCTCATTCTGAAATTCTCTTTGCAAAAGGTTCATTTATATTGTTGCAGATAGATAAGGGGAGAGAGATATCTACTTCTGCTCAAAGAGTGAGAAAGTGTTGAAGATTTTTCCATTTTTATTTATTTATTTATTATTTTTATAACTATGTTATAGTACAAACTACAAATTATCTACCACTATTTAGTAGTGATTAATATTTGATGGACATATAAAATAGATTATCCTCTTAATCTGATTTTCTCGCTACACAAAAGTCCCATATAAAACCCCTAACTAGTTAGTTAAAGGGCTAGGTGACACTTACTACTGCTAACACATTTAAAAAAAAAAAAAAAAATTTGGTTCTAGCTATTCCTATTATTAGTAGTAGTATTGATTGTTTTGATTTTAGTATTAGGAAAATGTAAGGATGTGAATGGTTGGAAGGTTATGGTACTTACTAGCGTTAAAATTATTTGAGTTGAGGAACCCCGAGGGACAGTAAAAGGACGAAAGGAAAGGCAAAAAATAATCAGAAAAATGGAATCTTTGAAGAGTAAAGTGAATACCCTTTTATCGAGAAGCCCTTTTCAAAACAACATCAAAGAACCTTTTCAGGAGTCTGAGTACTGTATGAACCCATGAGGGAATAACCTTAACAATACGGTAGAAACTACAAACACTTTTTTATTAATTCCAATAACAAAGTGCTACGATCCCTCACATCCACCTTTTCTTGCCTGTCACAACTCTCTCTAGATTAGTTTTGTTAATCATATCAAACTTTTTCTCATTATTTGAGATTTAAAATACAAACAATGTATGTAGTAATATCTTAGTTATTGTTTATCAATTAAACATTATTTAACATCAAAATTTTGATATAAAAAATCATTTCACTAAGACTATATGTTCTTTTTATGATTGGTTTTTTCTTTTATATGAAATTTGTGTTTATCAAAGAACACTATATTTGACATTTAAAATAAATTCGTAATTAAGAGTTTATTTTCTATTCATTAAATTTTCTTTTATATATCACTGTATTACACCTTTTAAAACTGTCTCCCTTCTCAACAAATCCCTAGCAATTTTTTTTTTAATTTCCCCCCCCC
>JBBPBS010000276.1:7308789-7336210 GCA_037974835.1 Cicer judaicum
CCCCCCCCCCCTCTTTTCCTATGTTATGTTCCATCTTAAGAAATTAGACAAATATTATCATCCATTTTTGAATTTCTTTTTCTGTTTGCTTCGTTTAGCTAGTAAAATAATTTTGAAACCAATTATAGTATAATAAAACTACTTTTGGAGCATTTTTCAATTTATTATTATTTACTACACTTATTGTATGCAGCAATCATTGGTCTAAAGAATCCAGAGATTAGTATCATCATGTGTACTTTTAGAGCATCATGAGTACTGAGGGTTATAATGGCCAACGATCTCTTGTGTGGATAATCGTGATCAACATTTGTAGTTGTACTACCGAATCGTTGTTGCTCATTCAAAATCAGAACTGTTTCTTACAGTTTTATGGCAAATGGGATTCGGAGGTTTTGATTTTGGGGACGCCCTTTCGAATAGACTGGACCACTTGTTTCAGATGAAGCCAGCCGTGATGCCCATCGTGAATAAATTTTTTTTCGACAGTTGTCATCTTTGCACAGTATGTATTGCGTCTTCTAGCACTGGGTTTTACCAAAGATATTTTGGACATATGTTTGAATAGCACTTGAATTTCATAGCTAGTTCATAAACTAGAAACCAAATCATCCTTTTACGGGAGAAAATTCTAAAGTAATCAAATTAGCAAGGACACTAGACTAGCTGACTCCAGTACACTCACCTCTCCTTTGTAAGCACTCATAAATCTTAAATAGTACTCATTATTTAGTGTCACATCGTTAAGAGTGAAAGTAATCCCAACTAATAAGGTTTTGCTTAATGATGCAGTCGTCTGTTGTTAGGTTCAAGGAAGAAGAATTTTGTTTTTGGTTCAATGAATGTAGAAATTTTAATGGAGGAAAAATGCATTTTTTTTTGAAGAAATTCCCATCTATATTCAATGTCACATCAAAAAGATATTTAAATAAGTAGCTTCTCTCCAAATCTGCACTTCAAGCTAATATTTTCTCATTCCTACAAAACAAATTAACTAAACAATTAAATTTTAAAATAATCTCCCCCCTTCACTCCCACTAATGAAACAGACTTTTAGATTTATTACCACATCTAATATGGCATGCCAAACAAGCTATTGTATGAATAAATTAATTTATTGGTAGTTGAAAGTGAGAAGCCAGAGTTAAGTAGAATGATAAAAGCTCAAGTGCACGATTCCACTCTAGACATGGACTAATATTGTAATACTGTGCAAAAGTAAAAAAGAGGAAAAAAACACTAGTACAGGCTTTAACATTAATAATCATATACAGGGATTAGGATTACCTATCCTCCGTGGTTTCATATACAAAAAAATAGACAATACTCGATACAACTTACTCTGTGCACTCATGCATTCTGCAACAAAAGCGCCCTGCAATTACAGGCACACAAGTAACAGACAACCTTCAAATTTTTCTGCTCTTCACTGATCTCAAAGACCATTAAAGCAGGCATCGATCTATTCTGATATTAAGACAAATTTCAAGACAATTCACCTTCTAGATTGAACAATTCTACCCAGAGGCTTTCCCCAATCTTGAAGTAACACTTCCAGGGCCAGCGGCGGTCATTAAATTTCCATTAGCAGACATATAGAAATAGTTGTAGTTAATTCTGGTGACCAAATCAGCCAAATGAGGGAAATGCCCTACATTTAGTTTGAAAGATAGGACCTGAAAAGCCAAGATAAGAATTAAATTATCGAGTACTCACATATAAAGTATTTGCAAGTAGACAATTCAGATCTAAAACTTCCTATAAACCCTAAAACTTAATTATTCAAATAGGCGATTCAGAAAAAATCTTTTTAATGGTTTCACTTAGAGTTTATTTTATTCTTTCTCTAACTCCAATTATTGTGTTATCAACCCTTCAAATCGGGGATTCTATTGGTCATAATAATTTTCCCTTCAATTTCAGAGCATCTTAATACAAAATCCATCATTTTCATCCAGACCATAAAGTAGAGTTAGCTTCACAAAGTAGCAAGTTAGAATAAATTTTAAAGAAGAATACCCTTAGTAAGAAAGCAATGCAATCATCAAACTGTTTCTCTATCCGGTCAACTTCCATCTCACACCTTGCCTTGATTGAAGAAACAGCTCCACCGCTGCTTAATGTCTGTTGTACGTTATAGAAGTCTAGAGCTAAACTAAGGATGACATTAATGCGGCTGGCAATCAAGGCCCCCTGAACACAATAAAGAAATTTGAAACTACTCAAGCTTTACTTCATTATAAATGCATCAGTCAAAAGACAATACAAGGAGAACACAAACACTCAAATTATGAGACACAATGAATCACCAGTTTATCAGGAACCACAAAACACTGTCGCTGAATCGAAAGCATGTAAGCCTCATGGGCTTCAATGACCTCATCCAATGATTTGGCCACAGTCATACCTTCACATAATTCACGCCATGCACTGTGATATACCTGCATAAAAATTGTAGTGACGGGTAAAACGCTAAGGTTCCATTGCCAAAATCCAGAACCATATAAATGAGTGTACGACTAATGTGAAGATTCCATTGACAACTAGCCATTCTATTGGTAGCTCCATTCTATATTAACATTATCCCCTTCTCTTCCAACATCTAGCAAAAAGTGTTATATTAATATTACTCCCTTCTTCCTCCAAAATCCAGCAAAAAGGGTTATATTAGTAATAGGAACTCCTAGAATTATGTGTTTATGATGGATTTTGATTTCAACACCAATTAACTATATCCCATGCATTGTACTTTGCAAGTAGATCTTATTAGAGAACTTTTTTTGGTAATTATCTTAAAGCAATGTGCATACCCGGTCCATCACATATTGGTGAAAAGCATCCACAAAATGCAGGAGTTTCTGCTCCACTAACCAATGATGTTTTCTGTTATTTGTAGTAGATCCCCTACCCTGCAAAGGGTGATTTCCGTTTCAAACATTAGAGTGAGTATCAAGAAGTAAAATGTAGAACTAGTTTGTCAATATTATTCTGGAAAAAAATTAGCTGAGCACAAGCTCCACTTAAGAGAAATGGGGAGTGATAATATATACAGCCACCTTCCACATCCATCTCCGCACTTTATCTAATACAAATTTTGCACGCTTGACCTTCAGCAAAAACCGCATCACCTAATACACATGTGTGTGTATATATAAAGGACCAGAATAACATAAGTAAATATTACCAGCCAGAGTGAAGGAAGAAACATCATCATCTGATAGATAAAAAGAACTAAAAGGCCAACGAAAAAGACAGGGTTCTAAAGACAAGTCATATACCTGGTTGTACTTCTTAATAGCCTCTGTGTTTGCAATGAGTTCCAGAGGCCAAGGTACCTGCCAGTGCCAACTTTTTAATAATCCTTGCACAAAAATGTATCTATGAAAAACAATATTCTTACTAAAGAAGTGTTAGTCATATAGATAGAAAGGAAAAATAAATTGACTGAAGAACGACCTTATATGTGAATTTTAGCATATCAAGGCCATTTATCCCGAAGTTATTGACATGACTTTTACGAGGAGTACCCAAAACAGAACCAGTTGAGCTAGCTTCCTCAAAATTGTCAACAATATTTTTGGTTATCGACACTACCAAAGAATCTGGAGCACTTAACAGCATACAATCAGCAGAATTTCTGATTGACTCCTGTAATTAATATGCATAGACAGATTATGAATAGAAAATAGCATTTAAAACCAAAGGCATAAAAGGATCCCTAATTGATTAAATAAACCAATGCAAGCAACAGAGTCCATCATTATAATATTGCTAAATGCTAATTCCTTTTGCAGTATATACAGCACAATAGTCATACCACATGATCAAGTCATTTATACACTGCCACTTTGCCAAACTATTATAGGAGGTAGCAACCACAATTAACATCTCCATAATCTATTTTTAAAACATTTAATGCAGTGAACTGTGTCAAACAGACTCGTAAATTTTTCATTGATTCAACAGTCTTGATAATACCAAAAACAAAATGGGCTTTATATAGGTAGCATTTGGCACATGCAAAGAAAGGAACAGTAAGGCCTGTTCTATTTTGTTTGTTTTGGTTCTACCATTTTCAATAAAACCAAAAGAGTTTAATTACTATACACTAACAATGTAAAAAGTTTTACACTGTCAATACATCACAACCATTCATAAGTGTGACTCTTAATGTAGTTACCATTAAATTCAAAGGTGTCTAATAATTTGATGGCCGAGATCGATTGACAATGTACAAAATCTTTACACTGTCGGTCGGTGTATACAAATTAAATCCAAATCAAAATGCATCACTGTTTTGTTTTATGTTCAGTTCTGTTTCACTTTTAATATGTACCTAATCTAAAACATAATTCCTGTATTGGTTTGTCTTGTTTAACTTGTCAAACGAAAGCTAACATAAGAAATTCTAGAAGAACAAACTGTTACATATAGAAATGATTTCCTGTGGTTCAATATTTGAATGCTAGGTAGAATTTGAATCTAAAAATTATAGGATTGCAATAAATTCCAAACCAGTAGACAGCAACATGTGCGCAGTAATGATAGAGAAAAATTAGGAATTAAGAAGAAAACATTGTATGACAATAACCATAAACATGCTTAATAGAGCAACACAGCCAAATATAACTACTCAAAATCACGTCAGAGACTAAAGGAAGCAAAATGTATAATTAGACAATAAACATGTCTACGCTATACAGTTTCAGACAGGGAAGGAGGAAGAGAAAAATACGAAAAACTTGGAATTTTCAATATTGTTTTGTTATATAAATAAATTACTTAGCACTAAACCTTACTTATTCTAATACTAGACTCATAAATCATTGTTGGTTAACCACTAAACTTTATTTATGCTAATACTAGGCTCATATATCATAAACCTAATTATCTAAGGAAACAAACCATGATGTGTAATTGAAATACCAATTACCAATCCTAAGAGATAATCTAATATAATAGTATAAATTACTCCCTTTAATGCTAAACGTTACAAAAAACCATTAATAAAATAATAATATGGACTCCACAAAACATGGTGTGTAAGGCAACTCAAAGAAAGAAAATTCAACAAGATAGTTGGAATGATCTTTGAAGAGCTAGTTGGGCCATTGCTTGACCATGGAAGAGGAACCTTCATCGGAATAATCATTGACACAAATTTCCTCACAAAAAAAATGTGACACAACAAGAATTATAACTTCTTCAATACCATCATTTAAGGCCAATTTTCATATGGAATAGTCAAGGACATAGCTGGAGGCTGCTAGAAAGAGGACACAATTGTGAGATAAATTGATATAAGGTTTTGAGGAAGATTGTGAAAATGATAGGCAGAAAAGACCAAAGACAAAGAACTTTAGAAATAAACGGTAAAAATTTGTGCAAGATTGATAACAAAAGAATCATGGAGTTGATTTCCTGATTTTAGAGAACTCAGATAACAGATAAGTGACAAGCCAAGTCATTGAAGATGACACTGCTTTGAATCCATGTTCAAGTTATAGGGTTTTATCTAAGAAATTAAGAAAGAGAAAGAATAAAGACTTTGGACCATGATTGTTGTTTTATAATATAAAGGACTTAGTACCAACTGTTATTCATGATAATACTTGACTCATGATTCTAATTAAACAAGGAAAGTAGTCATGCCAAAAACTAGATTCTCAATCCTAACTTCTAAGAGATAATATAATATATACTAAGTTACTCTAAGAAACAACCCAAATACGATGAGTTATTTTTCATATAGTCTATCACAAAGGGTGCAATTCTCAGTGGTAATCTTTTAAAGGGATAGTATTTCTATAAGACAAAGTCACACATGCATGGGGAGTAAATTTAGTCATTAAAGAAATCCCGTATCTTCATGAAGTTGGCTAAACATAGATGAAGTGCTGAGGTATTTTCTAGTCGTCTTAAACACTAAAATTTACTCTGTCCTTATGCAGCTAGCCAATGAACTAGGGTGGCATCAGCATGGCCTTTTTGTCACTTACAAAGCTATTAGACCTCTTATTAAAGAACAATAAAAGAGCTGAGGGTAGAAATTAATTATGACAATTATGGGCAGTTATGTTTTTAGTATTTGTAAATTATGTCGTTTACTTTTGGGAAGTGATGAATGGGAAGTTATTGACTGGTAATGGGAAGGAAGGAGAGGCCAAACTCTCTAACTCTTGGAAGGGAGAGACGAAGACTCTCATGTTTCTTGGATGGGAATTGTCTTGCAATAGTAGACTATCTCTTTCTTAGTTTATGTGTTATTTCCTAATTTGCTGTATTGTAAGAACCCATTATCTGTTCTGAGATAACAGTCCAGAGATCGTTATAAATAAATTTTCTACTAAATTTATCAATATAGATGCCAGTTTCTATCAGAAGCATTTGAATTATCAATTATGATCCATTTCTTTAATTCTCAAACCTAGGAATAAATTTAAATAAAATTTAATACAAGAAACTAGAACTTAGAAGTAATTCCCCGATTCATCTTCAATAATCAATATGGGCAAAGAATTTCATACAAGTCTTGAGCAATCCCCACCTCTTGAGCTAACTTAGAAAATTGAGTTGGGTTTAACTCAAATTCTAAGATATTGGGCCACCTATAGATATCCATTCCTACAAACTTCACACTCCAGATATCCAATCTCAAGTGTGAGAGGGTGTTGAGATCTTATTTTAACAAGAGGTATGGCAAAAAAATTATTTATAGGATTTGCACAATCCTCATCTTTTTAAATAGCTTTAGGGTTTAAATCAGGCCCAATCCTAATTCTAAGACCAAACCAAAAAGTATACCAAAGTGAACAATTAAATAAAATCAAGAAACTCTACCTGTAATATTGTGTTTAATTCAAAATCATCATCCCATGTTTCACCCTTATCCAACTTATTGAAAATTACAGTTGAAAAGTGTTGTAGCAAATCCCCTGCACAAGACAAAATATCAAACAGAAGAAAATGATACGAATATGATTCCTACCCAGCCTAAAATTACAAAATATATTGAAGCACTGTATACAGTGGGTCCATTTGATTCACAAGAAAGTAAGAGACCGACCAAAAAAAGTAAGAGACCAACAAAAAAGTAATTGTCACATATTTGATTTTAAAAACGATCATAGATCAGAACAAAACAATGATTGAGGAGGACAACACAACAACCCAAAAGTCCGTTCCTCTGAAAACAAAAGGACGACTTTTTGTCTCAAGAAAAAATTATGTAATTTACAAAAATACCAATTTTAGTTCCTACAAATTATGATATATATATATATATATATTATAAAGGGTATTACATTTGTTTGGTGAGTTATGTTCCCTCTCCACTGAACAATATATAAACAAAAGGGTATTATGTGACTCGTGTTTGTTCTATGTTATATTGTGTGACCCGTGGCTTAAAGTGTATCAGCGGCATCCTATATAGAACACAAGATACAAATATAATAAGCAAATACCTGAACCTAACAAATATATAGCTCGCAGCACCGCAAGCTCATCCATCAACCTCCATTCATTCATCAACTTTAACAACATATTCACTCCAATATAATCCACCTGTTCTATTCAAAATAAAGCAAATATATTATCATAGAGTTAATCCTGGAATTGTCAAATGTTTATCTTTGTTCACCTGTTTCTGAATGTAGGCGGTTAGACAGTACTGCATAATAACCAGAGGTAGTGGAGTCGTTCTTAGGTCAACATTTTGCATCCAGTGAAGAACTCTGGAAGGAAGAGTGCTGTTTCTCTGAAAAGGCAAGAGCTCTGACACAGGAAGATCATCCTGTTTCAAATTAAATATTTGTTTAACACAATAATGTAAAGCATACTTCATCTAAAGCTGCTCATGCTACTAAGTAAAAATACCTGAACTGAAGGCAAAATGGTGGGAAAAGGAAACAGCATTTCTAACAGCTTTCTATTATCCTGTGTGTGAAGGTATTTCGATTCATCAAACTGAAAACCAAAAGCATAGTTCGTTCCTTCACTATCAGAAAATGGTGTACTTTCTCCACCAAATATAGCCTTTCTTAAACCCACATCATTTAAAGCAGGCAAGCCAAAATTTTGAGATAAATTCAATGTTTTCAAGGCATCCTCGTTGTTTCGAATAGTTTTCCGACAAACAGTAATGACTGGATTTTGTAAGCATGATCTCGAAAGAAGAAATTCGTCATCAATAAATTTATCCCCTGTTGAATCTCCATTGTCATTATTTATCTCGTCATATTTTGGCTTCAAATCAGCTGATCCTTTTTGAAATAATGTATCAATCAAGAACTTGTACCAAATTTTTTCCGAGTATGGTGGAGCAGTTGCGTTTTCTTTGTCTATTTTTCCCCCATTTAAATTTAAATAAGATACAAAGGAGTTAACTGACACAGGTTCATGCCAATCATTTTGCCAGAAGTATTTACATACATGGTCACCATGACCAATAAGTCCAGCTAGTGATACAGAAAAGATCTCTGACAGTGTTAGACCAGCCACTCTATGAGCAGGTGACAAACCATAGTTTAAGGATTTGGTACTTCCAAACTCAAACTTACTTCCTTTACTACATACTGCTAAGAAATTTGGGACATGGCGCATCAGCTGCAAAGATTTTCCAGCAGAAACAATTGACTTTGCTAAATCCTTAATAAACAAAGGACAAGCTGGACAGTCTCTAATGCTCTGCTCTTTTCCTTTAATTTTACTAGATAAAGAGATGGATTCCCTCATGCCCATTTCCTTCTTCTCATTTGATGTTGGCACGGAATCACCTGCATAATTTGTGGAAGACAACTTGGTATCAAACTTGTCATGTTGTAGCTTTCTTATTAGATAGCTCTTCTCCCAGAACTCAGCCTCAGCAACTGAGACATCTTTATTAGCAAAAAAGAATATCTGAAAAGATGGAAGACATGATAAATACAACACTTTATTGTGTTTTTAGATTAACTTATTTTCTGTTTAGAAAATGCTATAACAAACACGCCACAGAAAGCTATTGGTTGGATTGCAATTTTATGTAAAGATTAAATAAAACCCCATATGTTCTTAACTAATGAAGGTCACAAAAACAACAAACAAAAGAAATTGCATTATCAATATGACCTAAAGTTTAAATGTTATTTTAGGCTGTGTATTACAAAATATACATGCAAATGATTCGCTTAAGTGAGTGTCGACCTACACCAATCCAACAAAATCACTAGAAGAATGCAACAGGTAGGCAGAAAGACACTTTTTAGCAATTTTTGCACCAAATGAAAACGTGAAGAGAGTATTTCTAAGTTAAACAATATAACATGGGCTATTTCTATGATACTCTTTAGCACAAGATTGAGAAATAACCTCTTCATCCCCCAGCAGTTGAGAGATTCAATAACGATTACCTCAGCAGAAGGATCATCAAGTATTCCTTCAAAAAGCCAGGAATCAAGACCCTCAATATATGGCAATAAGCTTCCCACATACATGTAAAGCACCATGTGATAAGCTTCCTCCTGTGATCAGTACAGGTTTTAAAAACTTGAAATCATAAACCAAGAAAAATGTTTAAAAATGCATAATATGCTGCAGGAAAAAGAGTTACTACCTCGCCACCTTGTACAAGACACATTTCTTCAAGCTTCTTATGAAGATAATCAAGAACATGAACAGCCACGTCTGCTGCAGGTACAGATGCCCCAAACTCAAAATATACATCAGGGATGGCCTTGTGAACTATTCGCAATAGAAACTCAGCACCCGAGCAAAGACTAAATTCAACAAATGATCGTCAGATACATTCACAAACTCGCAATTGCTGAATTAAATTAAATTTGGAGAGATATATGATATGATAGAAAAATTTAGAAAATTATTCCAAATGTAACCTAGCTTTCCAAAAATAAATTGCAGTGAGACAGTAGAAGAAAGAGTTTAATGGAGGTGCATAGTCGATGTAAAACTATTTTACACGGATATCCATCCAATGATAATGTACCATTATACTCCATAAGCCTACTTTGTAACCGCATTTAGAAAATAACTGTGAAACATGTGATTATTATTTATTGTTAACAGTAACCCGCTAGAATGCACACAAATAAAATCTTAAGTCTGCTAAATTAAAAAAAATAAAAAATAAAAAAAAGAAACCTTGATAAAGAATTTTTGAATCCTAACAAAGTTGGAGTGGATATGCCATCTGCATTGTTAGTAGACATTTCCTCCTTCAAAGCAATATTCCGTAACCGCTACATCACCATAATTTAACTCAATTTAATTAAAGTACGAAAAGTGATAAAAAAAAAAAGAAAAAACCTAAAGTTGAATCGCAAAAGAAAAACCTTAAGCCACGCTGAAGCAGAGGTAACAAATGCTTTCAAAGTGGGAGGAGGTTTTGGAACTGCAGTTTCAATCTTCTTAACTGTAATATCTACCAATTGAAGACACGTTGCAGCGTGAATAAATTGATTGAGGAGTGAATGTAGACTTTTTAGGGAAAGATGAGTGACGTGCACTCCGCTATTGATACGAAAACAGTTTCCACTGTGATCCCAAGAGAACAAGGAAGTGGAAAACCCTTGAAACATTCGTAAAACGCATCGCACCTTTCATCAAATTAGAATAGTGAGTATTATTAGAAACATAAGAATAAAAGATAGTGAAAATTAGCGAATTAAGAGATAGAAGAATACGAGTTCGAGTTCGTTTGTTCGGAGGGAAGCAAGGGGAGTTGCGAAGGGAAATTCGTTGGATAACGGAGTGTAGATTCTGTTGATTAAGCTTCTTCGGGAATGTTGTGCCTCTGCCCCCATCTTCTGGTAGACAAATTTGTTTCCGCGGGAAGACCAAACAAGAACAGTGAAGAAAGGAAAGTAAAGTCAGTAGAGATTAAAAAGTAATTAAAATTAAATAAAAATGGCGGAGCCAATTTTCAGTATCGGTTGGGCTGGGCTGGACTTTCTGATTTTCTTTTTGTTTCTTTAAATACTTCTTTTCAATGTAAAAATATTGTTTATTTTTATTTTGATAAAGTTTTGTTGAAGTAAACTATTATTGAATGTTAGTTAATATATATATATATATATATTTAAATAATAAAAATAAATTTTGAAATTTTTTAATTCATAAACAAAATTGACATTTTTATTGTTATTAGAAATATAAATAATTATTCATTTCAAAAATCTTTCACTTATTTTAAAAATCTCTCATTTCTTTATTAACGAATAAAGTAACATAAATTTTATAAAATAAAATAAAAAAATATTTTTATAAAAATAAATCACCCTAATTTCTCAAACTCACACTATTGATTCTCTACAAAAAATACTATCTCAAATAAAATAGAAGATTTCTTTCATTTCCTCTCTTCTCTTCCCAAATGGTCAAATCTATTCCCTCCAAACTCTCAAAAGACCCAAACAAAATTGGATGACGTGTTGTCAACTTGCCATGCAGCATCCATCTACAGCAGTAATTATGTGTAAGAGAGAGAACATGTATTAAATAATAATAAACAAATGGGGATGAGAGAAAACTCAAATCCATCTGTGAGAGAAGATGGATCTCATTATTGTAGATGACTAATTAAAATGCTTCCAAAAAACTTATCAAAGATAGGATAGGATGTTCCATTATCTTTGTAATCCATGGAATGAGGCTTTGTAATCCATGGAATGACTTATGAAACTTCTTGGGGAATAAAGTGGGTTTTCAACTCATGATAGAATCCTTCAAGTTTTTCCTCCCAAACCATATAGTAGTAGAGTGCAATTAATTTGCTGAAAAATAAAAGGACGCAAGAGTAATGAACTAGTTAACGTTTTGCCATTCATGGTTGTGTCTAAAAAATATATATAATAATAAATTAAATTTTACATGTGAATTTCTCTCGTGGAATAGGTGCAACTAAGTACAAACCAGTCTAACCTAGCGTTCTCATTTACAAACATAATAACAACTGCAAATGAATGTGATTCACCTCTCCCATTTATTTTCATGAATTTCTAGTTTCTACATCACTGCAATAGTAACTACCAATAATCTAGTAAACCCGCGATAGCACTGAGATCCACAATAAACTCATGCAACAGTTCTCGTCTCGCTGTAACCTTAGGTGAAATATCAGTTAATGACATATGCTTCATACGTGCTTCACGATTCTCATAACAGTGAACGGTATGTTGGAGGATTTGGTAGTCGTCATGCAATTGCGGGTATTAGCCTTAAAGGGAGATTGAGGACTGTTATCTTCTGTCAACGAGCAAGGAGATGCAGGGGAAGATCTAACATGATTAGTTTCCTCGGTATCAACTTTTTTGGAAGTATCACTGTCATAAACAAAACAGCAAAGAGAATGATGTCAATTCAGTACCAAGATTGTTGCAAATTTAACATTTTTATCATCCTGTGAAATACTAGCAGCAAAGAAGTGACCAAAATTACCCGATTAAACTTTGAACTTTATAAAAAAATCGTGCACGAAAGGTGGCTGGTACTATACCACAGCTATTTTTCGAACTGTGTCCTGGACTGTGTTTACGTGAATCATCCTATAAAAGAAACCATTAGGCAACTCATCAGCGTCAATAGTCCACGACCAAGGAGCTAATATAACTAGCACTTACTCTTGGTCCAGTGTCTTCTTTAGGATAGCCTTGTGAATGAACTATTACATCTTGATCATGCAAATTTTTTACAAAAGCATGTGTTAGAAGCACTGCTGCGGATGGTCGATCTGCAGGGTTCCTTCGGAAACACTGCTGAAGGAAATCCTGTCCTTCTGGAGATAAAGTTTTGGGTATGTCCGGGGATCTGTGCAGTATTTTGAACATGGCTTGATACTAATAGACAGAATACAAACAAGCTGTTAAATTATCATGAGACAAAATTTCATTTAAGGGGTGCAAGGAATTTAAATGCCTTCTTAGACACGTGAAAGAATAATCAAATTAAGATGTATATTAATAATATAAAAGTAAGGTAAAACAAGCAAGCAATTCAATTTAAGAGGAGAAAAAAAAAATGATGTATAACAAAGAGGATAATTGATACAAAGATATTGCATGTCTTCCCCGCGTTACTACCAATGGTGGATGAGCTATTGATCTTAAGTTAAACCAACGAACTAATATGCGCAATCCTAAACTAAAATGAGTTAACAAGCATAATTAACACGCTCACCCCTGTTAACTCGCTCCAAGGAGGTTTTGTTGTCAGCATTTCAATGATGGTGCATCCTAAGCTCCAGATATCAACAGCCATTGCGACATCAGGGTTGGATTCTTTCTTCATGGCAGCCATCATGAGCTTCAATCAACAAATTAAAGTTAAAATAGCACATGTAAAGGGAGCACAATGTAGGGCAATAGGAGTTAGAGTAACAAAATACCTCTGGAGCCATCCAGTAGGGACTTCCTTTCAGCGAAACTTCATATGATTTCTCTGTCAGCTAAACAGAGCACAATGTTCAAATAATAAGACCACTAGAAAAGTCAAGAAAACAAAACAAGAAGACTTAGGCTTCAATGATAGTCTAACTATTACAGCTATGGAAACAGGTTAACACTTGTAAGTTGAAAAACTAGAAGACAATTTATATATATTCATACATAATTAAAATATAAGTAGAAGAATATAACTTGAAACTCACAATTTTCGACACCCCAAAATCTGCAAGCTTGACAGTGCCTGATGCATCAACCAGCAAGTTTGCACCTTTAATGTCCCTAAAGAACCATATACAGCAATGGAAATCGGACTTTGTTACCACAAAAACAGACCAAATAAATGTTCTTTTACCAGATGAGGAGCAAACTTCATATGATCTTTTTATTTTTTTTAAGAGTTACGATTCAAGAGTTTAGGGTAAAGAAATAACGAGAAAATAAGCTCCACTTTGTAAAGATGGGAACGTTATGAAGAATAAGAGATCACAAAAGTCAAGCTAAATGATAAAGATTAATAAAATCAACAGAAAAAAGGAGGTAGCAGCTATTATTAAAAAAGAAAGTAGAATATCACATTAGGTGCTTTGACCATGTTGGAGGAGACTCGTAGGTGCAACAAGGATGAGGGTAGATCATTTGAAGCATAGAATAATAATTAGAGATAACAATGGATCGAGAAAACTATAGGACAAGTTATTAAGAGGAATTGGAATTTAAATGGCTCGTTATCGGGCCTTTTTTCATTCTAGGATGCTATGGTATTATTTAATCTATGTAACCGACCCAACTAGTTTGAAAATACTTTGGTGGTTTATGTTGTTGTAAGACATGATTTAAGCTAGTATCAGCTTGTCCACCAGATGTAAATGTATATAGTTCAAATGAGATATAACAAGTCATCATTCAAAGAAATAAAGTGAGGTATATTAGTTCAATTCATCAGACATAGTTGTTACCTGTGGATAATCTTGGTACTGTGTAAGTACGCCAATCCAGAGAGAATATGCCATGTAAAATTGCGAACCACAGATTCAGTCATAGCCCCGCAATGTCCATGCATAAACTTATGCAGCGATCCAGGATGGACATATTCCATATATATGCACAATTGATCACCAACCTGAAAACAAAGACGATTCACAAATTCAATCTTATTTACAAATCATAAGGACTGTTGTGTGAGCATACTTGGGGGGAAAAGACAATAACAACTCACTACTTCACTGCCATAATATTTCACAATGTTGGGGTGGTGTAGTTGACCAAGAATTTTGATTTCCTGAAAGTAGGGACAATTTAGAATAACAGACAACTGTCACCGGTTGACAAATGTGTACAAAACTAAAAACACAGTACAAACGACTATAGGCTACATAAGAAATTTATCATTGCAGTGAGAAAAAGGGAGAAAGTTCCACAAAAATAAAAATGAACTGTAACTCAAAGCTCTTCAGAAACTGTACCAACAGTGTAATGGAGTTGGCCATCATGTACATATACTTTTAATATCGGCATAATATTGTTTTCTCTAGTAGAGGTATTCTTGTTTTTGGACAAAGTAAAATCAGAATATTTAGAAACTGGAAAAAGAACCTGGTCTAGCTGCTTTATGCAGTCAGCAGATTTAGGATCATCAAGAAAAAGATCCACCTCTTTCATTGCACATGAAGCTCCGGTCTCTCTGTTAGAAAAACAGGAATACACGTGAGTAACTGCGGAAAGCGAAAACTTTAAAGACTTAATGAACAGAAAAATGTCTGCATACAGGTTTGTGGCATGATAAACACTTCCAAATGATCCTCGCCCAATAAGTTTTCCTTTGAGCCATTGACCCTTCATTGAATGAAAATTTTCTGTTGTGTGATGTGTCGCAACACTTGATTGATGTTGTGCGGGTGATTGTGGTGGCGGTGGTGAAGCCCTCGGCGGAAGGGGCAATGGATGTGCATCGACATGATTATTTTCAGGCCACACTCTGGAGAAAAATTTAGAGTGCTGAAAACCTCCATGAATAGTGTGGTTGAGGTTAGGACCGTGGTTCCCAAGGCTACGACGAGGAGACAAGTCTGGACTATGAGCAGTTTTAGTAGGCAAAACTCTCAAAATGTCATTAAAATCTTGAGGAAAATTGGTGAAAGGATCAAACAAATCTACATTGCTTAATCTGCGTGGACTAGTAACAGGACTGGAGAATATGCTTGTTGGGGCACTCTTGGCAGCAAATTGCGATTTCAAGTTGGAAATATCTTCAGAGTCATTATCATGAGAGTGTTTTCTATGATCTTTACAAGAACTATTGCCTGTATCAATTAACAACAACTCGAGAAAGGTATAAAAAATATATCCTACACATAATTTAAGAGATTTTGCAACAAAATTGGAGAAAAAGAACTCACTTGCCACCAAGCCTCTGGCAGGAGGAATATTCACTCTCAAATCACATTTTGCATTTCCGATCAGTGTGTCAAAACAGGGTCTACCCAAATTGCTGGAAGACCTTGAAGTTTTCACAGCATCATGATCCGACGTCTTTCTGATAATTTTTAGATTGAAAACAAAATGAATACTACAAGGAAACTATATCCCATAGAATACAACACAACTAATAGTTTATGTACCATTTATGCTCAAGTAGTAACTATTTCTATTTAAAGCTAGAATAATTAAATTAGATAAATGATATTTTGACAAAAATTTAAATGGTTAATACAATTCAAATATATGTTTAATTATATTTAATGAATGATTAATGAATATAATAAGGTGTCACAACTCATTAATTAATCATTTAATGTAATTATATTTTGAACTTCATTAACTTAATTTTCAGATGTTTAAAAAAAAAATTAGGTATCCAAATATAATATCTACTAACTATTCAAGTTGGGTTTAAATATACCTGAATTTTAGTATTTAAATATAGATATAATAAATAGTATATATTACATTTTTTTTTAAACAGTTAATGATATATTTGAATATTGTTGTACACTTGTTTTCAAATTTGTGTAAAAATAACACAATTTGGAAATTGAGAGCATCAAATCTAGCAATTCTTAGCAAAGTTTGTTAGCTAACAATAATTCATAATTTCACACTATGTTTTGGATTACGATTGCCTACTGTAAAAAAAGCCTGCATTCACATGATTGGCATTTTTAGAGCCGTTGGATTGAATACACGGTCTATATTTTAAGCTCGACATTTTAATTTTTTAAAATTAAAATCTTTATTGAAACCTTTACCATCCAATCTGAATCCAACGGTTCTAAAAGTGCCTGACTCCGTGAATGCAGTTTGGATTGAGTGCACAGAAACCGAATTAATGAAATGATCCGAGTTAATTAATTAGCGGTATGTTTGGAATAACTAAATTAACCATATTGCTTTGAAAGTGTGAAAACGTATTAAAAGAAGCAAAAATGATTTAATTAGTAGTATTTGATTACCTGGAAAACGGTAAGACATGATGATGATCAGGTCGTCGAGTCAACGGTGACTCAGGAAGTGGAAGCGGTTGAGGGACAGCAGAAGAAGACCAACGATCGCAAGTAGAGCGACGAGGAGAAGCCGGTAAAGAAGAGACAACGGCGTCGTTTGAATGAAAAGCATCACCGTCCTGTTCAATTCGGTATCGCAACCTACTCTGTCTAGTGAGTCTGCGCTGCTGAATCGATTCACCCTTGGCTTTGTTCGAAGAAGGTTTGTTAGTAGCGGGAGTCATTGGTGAATGGTGATTATTATTGATGAAGTCCTCATGTGACGTGAGAGAGAGTGGTGGTTATTGTTTTGTTAGAGTTGTTGTTTGTTTTGCCATGGAATTTGGAAAGCCAGAAACTCCCACGAAGTAAACACACCAATTTTCCAATTCAAACTCTGCCTTTTGTTCTTCTGTTGAATAAAGAATACTCTTATTTTCATTTTACGTGGTCAAATGTTGACTTTTGATTTAAATTTAACGTTTCTCTAAGGAAATTAAACTGTTGAATTGGAGTTTCGGGTCTAAACTAAGGCCTAATTCCACACATTAACCTTATCTCAATACTACTTTATACTACTTGACTAGGTTTCTTGAAATAATCGTTATTTTAGTCTCTCAAAATAATATGTGGTGTTACAATGGTATTTTAAAGAAGAAAAATTATTTTAAACTCTTAAAACTATATTTTTGTAAATCGTTTTAATCCATATCGTCAATTGTGATGAATTTTTTTGTTAATATTAGTGTGCTTTCTTAATTTGACATGTGGGACGCTAACATAAAATGCAATTCAAGTGCACACCGCCATATATTATTTGGTAATTGGTTATTATTATTGGCCCCCCAAAGAAAAGTGTGAAATGGTTTTGGATTAAAAGCTTTAGTAAATAAATTTCTCAGTTAAAGAAGAAAAAAAATACTAGAAGGAGATGATACAATTGCTGCTAAAGTTTGTCTCAAATGATGTGGCAATCGAGCTCAATGTATTTTGTGCGTTTGTAGAATGAAGAATTGAAGACAATATGTCTTGTTGATTGATTATCACAATATAGAAAAATTGGTTTGATGTACGAAACTTGAAGGTTATTGAAAAGATATATGAGTAGTTGAATCTCACAAATAGTGGAAACCATGACCCTATATTCAGCCTTGGTTGAAGATCTTGAGCCAATTGCTTGTTTCATTGATTTCCATGAAACGAGGGAGTCGTTTAGGAAGATACAAAAACCTGAAATCAACTTACGTGTATCCGGGCAGCTTGTCCAATCTGAATCGCATAAAGTCTTGAGTTGAAGTGGAGAAGAAAAAGGAAAAAATATGCCTTGTGCTGGAGATAATTTGCGGTATCGAAGAACTTGAGTGGCAGCCTAATGATGCTAAGAAGTAGGGGATGTCATATATTGACTTAGTTGTTGAACTGAAAAACATATATCAGAACGAGTGTTGGTGAGGTAGATTAATTTCCCAACAAGTCTCATATATGCACTCGGGTCTAGAAGTAATTGGCATGCATCCTTTGGAAACTATATTTTTCTGCATTGGAATGTTTGATGGTTTGGAAGCAAGAAGGCGTGTAAAATATATAAGGTGTATTTCCTTTGTGAAATATGCAATCCAACCTTGGAGTGAAAGACTTTGAGTCCAAAAAATACTTCAATTGTCCCAAGTGTTTGATTTTGAAAGGGTTGCGAAGAAAAGCCTTTACATATTAAATTTCTTCAACATCATTACATGCAACAATAATGACATCAACATAAATCAATAAGACAGTAAACATGTTATTATATACCTTAATTAATAACAAATGATCAGATGTAGATTGACAATAGCCTACAAAATGCAAAACATATGATAATTTGGAAAACCATTGACGACTACAATGTTTTAAACCCTATAGAGATTTTAATAATTTGCATACGTGGTTAGGATTATAGCTAGAGATACCTGGAGGTTATTGCATGTAAACTTCTTCATCTAAATTACTATGTAAGAATGCATTGTGGACATGTAGTTGATCAATATGCCAATATTGAGATGATGCAATAGAGAGAAGTAATCTTACCATAATAAATTTTGCCACAGGAGAGTATGTGTCAAAATAATCCATGCTTTTGATTTGAGTAAAACTCTTAGCTACTAAACATGTTTTATATCATTCTATGGAACCATCGGCTTTATACTTAACTTTATATACCCATTTTCACTCATTGAGTTTCTTACCATGTAGGAGAGGTGTTACAATCTAAGTTTTATTTTGATTAAGTGCTGCAATTTCATATTCGATTACATTAACTCAACATGGATGTTTAATAGCCTACTTATAAGTAATAGGCTATTGAACAGAGGAAATGGCAGTAAAAAAGGTAAAATATGAAGCAAATTAACTATTGTAAGACAAAACAAAGGTGGAAAACATTTCAATTTCTGTATAAGTCCTTCGACATTAAGTAGTTCCAGTGCAAAGAGTTTGTAGTATTATATTTTGAGTAGTTTTTAAATCTATAAATACTAAAGTTTCACATTGGATATAAAACATACGTCTGGTTGCTTCTATCACTGTATAATGAGTTTCAAACTATTGTGAAAACTTCGCAAAAGTTGGATGCATTTCTCAACTTTCTTTTACATTTTGGTCGACTGATTTCTGAGTCACTTCTCCCCTTTATGTCCCTTCGATATTTTAAAGCGGTTTTGTACGGTTGCCTTTTCGATTTTTAAAGCGGGTTGTTATGCCGTAATCCCTTTATTTCTTAGAGCAGTTGTTATGTTGTAATCTCTTCGATTTTTAGAGTTGTTTTGTACCGTAGTCTTATCGATTTCTAGAGCAGTTGTTATTCCGTAGTTCCGTCGATTTTGAGTGGTCCTAATACCACTATTCTTTTAAAATGGTTTTTATGTCGTAGTCTCGTCAATTTTTTAGTGTTCATAATACCACTATGAACGATTTTTTGTGTCGTAGTCCTTTTGATTTATGAGTGGTCATAATACTATATTGTGAGTGACATTAATCGTCTTATTAAGAATGACTTTAACCACCATATTGAAAGTGTAATTCTAGAACGATTTTCTACGGTGCAGTGGAATATCGATACAGTGAATATGAACTATTTTTATCATGGGTACTTCGTAGTTGATAATTTGTTTTGCACAATTTAGACAGTGTCGCAAAACGTCTTAAAGAGAGCGACCTAGTCCGCGACTCAACCCTAATAATATATTTTGTGGAATCGTGATTTTTAATCAGTTTTCTGAAACTAAAAAATAAAACTTTCTCCAAATCCACCATTTGTTTATTTATTTTAATTTTCCCATATTTTTATTTATCCATACTTTAGGTTTATTGTTAGTAATCTAATGTGTCATGCATAATTGTTTTGTAACGTGTTCTTTCAAGTGAAACTTAATGAATGATGTTACATGACTTGAATGTGTTCTGATTTGTAAAATTTGAATATAAAGACAAAATTAGGGAAAGAAGATGAAGAAGAAATTGAGGAAAAAAATCTTAGTGTTATTGTTATTTTGGTTCTTGTCTACTCACTATACACGTGTCAATTGGAGAGTGGCGTATCATTTAATATAAAAAATTAAATTAATTGATATTTGGATGAGGGCTTTACACAATTAAGAATTAAAACAGTGGTTTATCTTTTTATTTTAAATTAAATGCAATTTTAATTATCTATTTTTGTATTATAGACGATTTTGATCGTATATTAACTTATTCATTTGTGGTTGCTTTTTGATAATTTGCCGAGTGAAATAATTATTGACACTTGTGATAATGACATGCAAATGAATTATTAAGTGAAAATTGTTCCAAGAATCTTGATCGATTAAGAATTGCTCCAGTTAAGATGTAAATTCGCATTCTCCCAAACGATTCGTCTTTAACTAAACATCTTTAGCCATTTGAATTGAATCACTTCATTACTTCAAATTGGTTACTTTTATATTATTGATAGATTAGGGTTATATAAATTTTTGGTTACCATAAAATTTAAAAAATTTGTTTTCAATCCCTTTACAAAATTTCTTCGACTTTTATTGCTTACAATATTTTTCGTCGCTAGTTAATGTTACTAAGTCAATTCATGGACGCATGTGTACCCTTTACATTTAGAGCATTACAAATATCCGCACAACAATATAGAATTTTTTAACAAAAGGTAAATTAGACATGAATTTTTTAAACATAAAAAGCTTAAGAAACCAAAATAATGAAAATCTAGATCTAAAAATTGAATTTTAAACTATTTTTTTTGAGAGATTATATATCACAAAATATATTTAAAAAATTTGATAATATTTAAATAAAGTCTCGATTTATTTTGATTTTACAAAGGCTAAAATTTCTGAGGAAATTGTGAGGACTAAAAGTGAAAGAAAAAATTTATAAGAATTAAAAATAAAATTTTGAAACTTTACCAGAATTAAAATATATTTGACCCTCATATATTTTGATAAAATAAAAATTAATTATGAAGTCATAATCTTTTTAGACAAAGTCATATTATCAACTGAATTGTCACATAAGCATTTCATTTCTCACATCATAAAAATTAAACTTAAAAAATGTATTGAGAAAAAGTCAATATTTTTGAAAATTGTGGGACTAAAATAGTTTATTTAGAAATTTTAAACTAGAAAAAATAGGAGAACAAAAAAAGCATTAAACATTTTTTATTATTTTGAATTTTATTGGGTATAATTTTTATTGATGCTTACTGATTTTATTATATGGAGTGTACATGAATTTCTCTGTGAATAGTACTGAAGAAATTCTGAATTCTGCTTTATTATTCCTGTCATAGCTGCTATCATATTTTTTTATTGATTTTAGATTATAAAAAATAAAAATATGTTTATTAATTTTGTTTTGAAATGTTTGGGATAACTAAATTTTGTACTAAGCGAATAGTAGGTATTAGTTGAATGCACACAAGTTTCTGCATAATCATATGATGATAGCAACCTTAATTAAAGGGGATATAGATTCCTTTGAAATGAATATCATAATATGATCATGAATGATCTTTTTATGGTTCTGTATGTATATGATGATGGTGGTGGTTGTTGAATGAATTGTTTCTTATATGAATCACCATGTTGTGATAATAAGCTAGCCTTTTGGCAAAAAGGATTCCGAACTTGTCTCTTACTAATAAATTTTTGCTTGTGGATGACTATACTTTCACGGTATAAAATATATTCAAACTTCTAATGAATGCTCTATGAACATTATGATATATATTAAAAAAACTAAGCTGAAAATAACACAGCCAATTAATTTTTGCACTCTTAAAAACGGTAACATAACTACTTCATTGATATAAGATAAATTAAAAAAACCTCTTCTAGATTCATCCCTTAACACATGCCACCTTCATACATGAATCATAATATCATATCCATAAAAGTACATTATAGAGTGTAAATTAGATCCAATTATCCATCATCCATCTAATTTATCTAACTATCAGCTCATCTATGATCTAATATAAATTTTAATGGATTGTATCCAATTCATCAATTTAAAAATATGGATGGATACTCCATCGAACTATTTTTTAAAATCCAAAAGATCTCCTAGTTTATTTAATAAACTTCAATGAATTATATTTCTTTTTTAAATATATAATTTAAGAAAATAATATATATATATATATATACTCATTTAAAAACCATTTTTTAACTATAAAACTATTTAAATATTTTTTTAATAATTTTAAAAATAATTAATACTAAAAATAGTTTTATTTATTGTTTTTTAAAAACTGATTTTAGAAAAATCTGAATTTTTGAACATTATTTTTATTACTAATATTTTTATCATATTTAAAAACAGATTTTAATAATAACTTATTTTTATTGTAAAATATAATTTAATTAAAAATTATTTTCTTAATAAAAATGACATACTTTTATTTTCTAAAATAAAAAAAACATATTTAAATTTTTTTAAATAATTTTTAGAATAAATAATTTATTAATTATTAATTTAAATAAAGTGGTGGATGGTGGTGGCCAACCACTATACCTTCGCCCCAGCCACCAAACCGCTGGCCTCTATGGCTGTGGAGTACCGCCTGCATCCACCACACATATTATTAATTAATAAAGTAATTATTTATTTAAAAATAATATTAATAAGCTATTTTTAAAAAGAATAACATAAAAAACTGTTTTTAAAATAATTTTTTTATATTTTATAAACAGTTTTACATTTGAAAACAATATAAAAATGCAGAGATGAAATAAATGGATATATATAATATGTGATTTATATATTTATTACTTTAAGGTTTAAATGATAAATATGTTGAGTGACATGATAAATATGTTAAATATGTTGAGTGAAAGACTCTTGTGATTCTAGAATATTTAGTCCGATGAAATTAATTTGCATATTTAAATAAATAAATAAAATTTATTGATAGTTAAATCAATGATATTTTGTTTTTGTTCATTATCCTCCTATACAAGAATTCAATTGAATATGAGTGAATATGAGTATTAATAAAGATTTGATTACAAATATAAATATTAATAGAAATTTAGTTATTTAGTAATATATATATATATATATATATATATATATTATCAATATAATTAATTCTTTATAACAAGAATTTTAATAGTATGAGTATTAATCAGATTCTTTATAACAAGAATGTTTAATTTATCTGAATCTTGATTATTTGAGCCCTAATATCTCGGTTTCAACTTTTATTGACAAAAAACGTCGCAAAGATATTTAAAAAAGAAGAGAGATGTATAAAAAAAGAAATTTAAACTTATTAGACCTTCCATCAGCCGGTGCTCTTATGTTTAACACCAAAGCTCGTATGAATTTGATTTTCTTTTAAATTTTCAATTTTCGACCTTTTAATCCTTTGTATTTCTTTATAATTCTTTTTCGTTTGGTACAGCAACATCTCATTCATGGAACCAAGAATGTTCAATTTCCATGAATCTGGATTTTTGAACCTGAAAGCCTCTTTTGAATAGCTTCTATTGTCAATAGTTATTTCAATTAGAAAGAGAGACGTAGAAAAAATAAATAAATATAAGTTTCTTGGCTGGATTTTCAATGAATCTATGTTCCTCTCAAATTTAGCTTTGTAGCTGAAGAGACTTTGAATTATTTAATCATCGCTATATCTCTCTCATTCCATTTTCATTCAATCGTTCATTAGATTTATAATCAATTGATTTTTGTGTTAGGCATTCAAGTTAGCAAAACATATTCTCCAAAACCGTGTTCGGCATGAATGTATAGTTGAATTTTTGTTTGCAACATTAACACATACTATTCTTGATTAACCAAGATCATATAATCTCAATGATTCATTTTTATTCATAACCAAAAAGGCTGATATTGAACCGTTGCAATATAAATCATTAAAATAATTTGCGATGTTATATCGGGATGATCCTAACTTGAATGACATGATGGATTTTTTTATTTGAAATGTGGCTCAATATGGTTTTTTTTATCTAAAATGTGGTTTACAATATGAATTTTTTATTCATATGAATTCTAGATGGTATGTTAATGGCCTAAATGCAACTTCAATATAAATATTTATTCATAACTTCAAATACATGTCACAATTACCCCTTATTGAAAGAAAAAAAAAAGAAGCTTTATTCATAATGATAAATTTGAATAATGTTATTGTGGTCCTAATTTGAGAAATTGAAATGATCGCTGCTAGATGACCATAGATGTAAAACTTCATATTTGAGTATATATAATAATAA
Source organism: Cicer judaicum (assembly GCA_037974835.1). Taxonomy (NCBI): domain Eukaryota; kingdom Viridiplantae; phylum Streptophyta; class Magnoliopsida; order Fabales; family Fabaceae; genus Cicer; species Cicer judaicum. The sequence continues at coordinate 7,333,477 of JBBPBS010000276.1, forward strand.
AATCTATCAAACCATGGATAACATTATGCCTTGGTCTTGAAACCGGAAATTGATATTTGAGCATAAATGATACTAAGTTCAGTAAATTGGAATGATGATATTGTGCTTTGACGATTATGGATACCAAATTTGATATTTGAGTCTAGAGGGTCCTAAAGTCTATAAACTTTAATAATAGTATTGTGCCTTGATGACTTTGGATGTGAAATTGTATATTTAAACTTAGATGATTCTCCTATATTCAATAAATTGAGATGATGTTATTGTGTCTCGATGATCTTAGATTCAAAGTTCAATATTTGTGCCTAAATGATCCTAAATTTAATAATTGGAATGATTGTTGCTTTAATGACTATGAAACCAAATCTGATATGTGAGCCTACCTAATCCTATATTCTAAAATTTGGGGGTGGCATTGTGTTGTGATGACCTTGAAAGCAAAAATGGACATTTGAGTGTAAATGTTCCTAAACTTGACAAATCGGGATGATGATATTGTGCTTTGATGATCATACAAAATTAGGTATTTGAGACTAGATGGTCCTAAATTTAATAAAATTGAGATGATAATATTGTACCTCGATGATCTTATATGTAACTTTGACATTTGAACCTAGATGGCCATTATTTTGATGATTTATATGATAGTATTGTGCCTTAATGACATTAGAAGTGAAATTTGATTTTTGATCTGGATGGTCCAAAATTTGAAAATTTCAGACAATGATATTGTGCCTTGATGACTTTGGATGTCAACTATAGTATTTTGCCTTGATGACCTTAGATGTGGAATGATGTTTTAGCTTAGATGATCCTAAATTCGATAAATAGAGATGCAGTTACCTTGATTACCATGGATGTGAAACTTGATATTTAAGCTTATATAATTTTAAATTCAATAAATTGAGATAATGGTATTGTGCCGTAATAACCTTGAAATCAAAATTCAACAATTGAATTTAGGCTGTCCTAAATTCGATAAATAAAGACGAAGATATTGTGCCTCAAAAATTATAGATGCTAAATTCAAAATTTGAGTCTAAATGACCCTATCTACGAAAAATAAATTGGGATGTTAATCATATTTTATAGATTCCAACTCTTAATGAATTTTTTTTGAAATAGGCCATTAGTGTGGCAAAAAAAAAGCCTTATATGTATAGGCTTATAAAATTGTTCAAAATCATTATCAATTAGAGAGGGGCGGAGAGTAGAGGACAACACTTATTTTTCATTTTGAAATTAACCATGTTATGAAAATAAGTAAAATGTAGTTGAAATATTATATGATCTTATATCATGTAATTCCTTTTTTTTTAATCTCAAATATATATTTAGTCTTCCAAAAATCTAAAAAATATTTATGCTAAATAGAACATAAGACTATTTAAAAGCGGAGGAAAGGGAATGACTTTGTAAAATAGGAAAAAGAAAATCAAAGAAATCAAAAGTTTGTCTTTCTTTATAATTGAAAATTCTCCTGATTTGGCAAACTAAAAAAATTGTATTGGAGAATGATGTTAGAAGGTTTAGATGAATTTTTTAAATTATTTCAATGTTATTATAATAAATGTGAATAACAAAGATTTTTTTAATTTTTTGTTACCATTTTCTACAAAAATTACTCTTTCAAATTTCAAATAAGGTACAAATTTTCTTTCTATTTTCTTCTATCCTCCCACCCCCTTCCATCACACATACACGCGCACACACAAAGTCTTTGTCTTCTTTTTTCTTCTTCAAACTCCTAATATAACCTAAACATCTACATGAAAGAAAAAATTTGAATTTTTTTGAAGAATTAAATTAATATTTTGATATATATTTGAGATTTTTATAATTTAAAGAAATTTACACTTATATTTCAGTCATTCTTAAAAATGTTTATAACTTGTTTAATTTCAAAAAGAACAACAAATTATCGCTTAAAAAAACTCATTAAAGAGTCTGACTGGATGCTAGTTGACTAGTGGAGACACTCACAATGGTGTAAACATTCAACTAGAAATCGAGTTTTAAATTGTAGAGGGTAATTTAACAAACTCATTTTACACTTTATTTATACTTTGTTTTTTATAAGTGATGCTTAGGATAGAGATGCGTGAAAGGTTGAAAACGGGATTTTAACTTATTTGAATTCGACCGAATCCACATATTTTGTATTATACGCAGTATACCACGCACAAATTTTGTAAGCTTTAAACTCAGTTTGATCAAATTTAAATTAACCATTAATTTTTTATTTATAAATTACAAATTTTATTATAACATGTATTAAAATAATAAAATTTAGCATAAAAAAACAATATATATTTAGCATTGAAACATAGTATATTGATATAAACATGTTAACATATGATGTAAAACTTACTAATTTACTATTAACCAATAGTAATTGAACTAATTATAAACTTTAGAAATATTAAAGTAAGTTGAAATAATTCACATCTGACAGAAAAATAAATTAGTAACATTAATTAAGGGTATATTTAAAACAAATATAATAGTATATTTGATTATCTAAAATAAGATTTATATTTAAGAAATTTAAAAAAAAAATGTATTTATATCTAAGGACAGTGCCGTATGCTAAAATGTTTATCCTTAATAATTGTATATTGTTTTTTTGTTCCACACAATAAAACCAAAGACAAAAGTTAATTGGATATGTGGAATGATGTTGATTCAATTGTCTGCATATTTGCTTCTATTTTTTTTTTTTTTTTTTTTTGAA